>JAODLC010000040.1:6063029-6078852 GCA_026781145.1 Hippopotamyrus pictus | reverse complement strand
TAATGACAACAACCAGAAACAGCTGATCACATGGGGATCCCACACGAGGTTAACGAGGGGGCGTGGCACACGGAAGATGCGGAGGATCGGGGCAGGACAGGGGTAATGTTGGGATAAGATCTTTATCGTTTTGGAAGCCATTGAGAAAAAAATTCTCTTGTTTAATCCTGTTCATTTTGTGTTTAAATGCTAAAAAAATGAGCGGACTATCGGGGCAGGACACATTGTTTATTTTTTTTAACTTTACACATTGTTTGGATACTTTTATTTTTTTACTTTACAAATTACTATTTTGATAAATGGTCTTAGATGTGTTTAGTACAGTACATGCTCTTCTTGTTTTATCCCGTTCATTATGTGTTTAAATGCTAAAAAAAAAAAAAAAAAAACATATTTAGGTGTAATTTTGGGGGGCCGGGAACCAATTAATTGGTTTTTCATTATTTCTTATGGGAAAAATTCGATCAGAACTCGAACTTCTTAAGATTCGATCCGGAGTCCGGAACGGATTAAGTTCGAGAACCGAGGTACCACTGTACATTCGTTAGATAACCTTGTATGGTATGAGTGGGATTGGTGTTATGAACCATGCATGTAAGAACACACATATGTCTTAATGACATTTATGTAACTATTCAGTGTTAAGATAATCATTTACATTTACAGCATTTAGCACAGGGTTCTTCAACTCTGGACCTCGATTCCAAATCCAGGCAGTGTTTTCAGTTCTCCCAGGTAGTTGTTTAATAATTACTGATTCTGATTGGTCAGAGGCTTCACACCTGACTGACAGGTAAAGGAAGGCTGGAAAACCAGTAGTGCTCGGACCTCGAGGACCGTGAGTTGAATAACACTGATTTAGCAGATGCTCTTATCCAGAGCAACTTCCATTTTCTAAATTCAGGGACAGTCTCCCTGAAGCAAGTTGGGGTTAAGGCTCTTGCTCAGGGACCCAATGACGGTAGTGCCAGACGTGGGACTCGAACCCATATAAAAATCGCCCTTGTTCCACAAAAAACACAAGTAATTCTTGCACATACGAACTGTAGTGCTGAGCGAGTTTTGGGGAGACAAGCATGCATAGAGCTACGCTAAAGGCCATGAAATGCTCAAACAACTGGTCTGGAAGAATTCCTTTAAGAACCACCTTTCCTGTGTACAAAGCGAACTGGCAAATTCTGTTGCTTTCCATCTTTCAAGTTCTTCCAAACCACGTGGCTTCCTTGAAAAACATCTTGGCATAGCACTCCTTAGCTGATTTAATCTATGACTAACTTCTTTTATCTGCACAGGAGATAGTCTTACTGTGGAATGGCCTCTTGTCCACAGGAACAGCAAATTTCTTATAACTCCTAGACAACACTGATGCATGTTGTAGGAGCCTAAAACTATATTTGTGATAATTTGAGTTGGATATCAATTTGGTTTTGTGGATTGAAAGTATAATGGGTCTTATGTTGTTGATGGAGATTATTTTGTGATTATTATTTACAATAATATCAGATTATTCAGTTAAGGTTTGTACCTTTAAGAGCGCCACGTGAGAGTAGAGGTCATTAAGGAATTAGGGAAGGACGGAGACGCACGGTTTTTTGACCTGTCTCTAAAAAGTTCGAGTTCTGATCGAATTTTCCCCATAAGAAATGGAAAACCAATTAATTGGTTCCTGCCCCCCCAAAATTACACCTAAATGTTTTTTTTTTTCCCGGGCGGACCAAAATCGGACGTCCGCCTAACGTTGTGAATGAAACGTTACCTGGCGGACCAAAATCGGACGTCCAAAAACGTCGCGGTGACGTCGCTTGTTAGCTGGGATCATTAATCGTTATTTAGTTCTAGATTACATTTATTTGTTTAGCAATCGTTTTTTTTTAAACGACATACAAGCGAGGTACCTAAGAATAACCTAGACAAACACAAATAAAAGGAAGTAGTTGTTACTGTCTGTAAGCAACAATTACTTTCCGATACTTATAATGATCTGATCAACATATTCGGTCTTGCAATATATAAATAACTAATAAATAAATAAATAAATAAATAAATAACTATTTCCCTTAAAAAATGAATGTATGAAACCGTATCTGTACATAGGTCATACAGCATTGCATTACTAAAAGCTACTTTTCGATATTGTTGCAAAAATAATTAAGTGCGAGTTCACACATTGTCACATCCCGACCACGCCCCCGACGAACGGAGCGCAATTCCTAATCGGCAGAACCACATCCACCTGAACCAGCGGCTTAGCTGCTGGTGGAGTCACCTCGCACTCCTCGGCGCGAGGTATTGTTGATCTCTATGCGACATACTGAGCGTTTATCTCTTTGTCTCCTTTGCAGCCCTAGCCCAGTCCTCCCGTGTTGGTCCCGTTCCTCCCCGCTTCCCCGACTACCGCCCGTATTCGCCTGTCCCACGTCTTGTGACACCCCCTCGGCTTGACTTCACCGGCTTCTCCGACCCCTTGCTTCGTGCCCCGTTTACGTCTCCGGATCGCCCCCTCCAACTCTGTTTGCCTGGTCTGAAAATAAAAGCACTTCCCACGAAAACCCCGCTCTCCCGTGTGCTCTGTCCGGTGACACACATTATTAAATTTTATTAATTAAGTTATTCCTACTATTCCTTATTGGTTAAACAGTTGGGCGGATCATTATCGTGTCTTCCATAAACATCGTTCTACCTTGATTTAGTTAATAGCTTGATATAAAATGTGATCTTTTTTGTCCACAAGATGGCGTACTCCAACGCCTGACAGCGATTGTCTACTCCCAATGTGTAGATTGTATCATTTGGTCAGTTAATGCCAAACCAGCTATAAACTAACCGTGTTGTTACTGGTCTGTATTCACGAGTAGTATTTAAATACTGAAGTTCTTAGGAAAAACAGATCTGAAAACAAGCAGAATGTCTTAGGCTGGTGTGAATGACTTTAAACTGGCTTGCACGACTAACCAGCAGATGTAGCTGCTGGTCCAGTTGCAGCTTCTACCCCAAAGAGGAGAGTGAAGCTGTAGAATCCCGTAAGGGGAAGCGTGCGGGATGCGCCCGGCTCGGCTCGGCGCGGCTCGTCTCGGCTCCGGCGCATCATCCGGCACTTTCGCTTTCTGCTCATTTACGTGAAACCTGCGCGCTTCTCCGCTGAGATGAACCCTCACGCCGGGCTGCTTTTACACTTAAGCCAGTAAACACAGCGCCCGTCCCCAGGGCTCCGGAGGAAGCGTCCCGTTTACTGGCTTTTTCTTTGTGGGCGGTCTTTAATATTTTTTAACAAATCAAACATCCTTTGCGGAACTTTTATGGGGCAGAACTGTAACCGCTGAGCAGTTTTTGCCCGTCGGCACCCGAACCTTTAGCCGGAGCGGCCGGACACCGTGGGCGGGGTCCGAAGTGTGGAGCCAGCGGTCGGGGTCCGCCGCTATATCGCCTCCCGGCGGGAGGTGGGCAAAGGACGGGCGCGGTGGATGGCTGCCTGGATCGTAGCGGAGCGCGTCCGGCGGGGATCGAGCCGCCGGTTCCCGGTGTGAAGTGGCCGGGATTCGGCAGTGAGGCATTGGGCTGGCCGAGCGCAGATCGCCGCTAAGGTTTTATTGCGGGGCTGCCGAGAAGCTCAGCCTCACCATGAGCGGAGGAGAGATTGTCTGCCAAGGCTGGCTGAGGAAGTCACCGCCAGAGAAGAAACTCCGCAGATACGTGAGTATTTTCTTATAAAAGAAGCGGTCTGCTTTGCGCCCCTTTCTCATTCTCTGCCACTTTCTTGGGTGGGTGGGTGGTTGGTGGGGCTATAATGGATCTAGCCACAGGAACCGGACCGGTGCGCACATACGGCGTGGTGCGTTTGTGTTCACGCTGACAAAGACCGCGTATGGACAGGTGCTCGGTGCTTTGAACAAAATAAAAACACCGGCAGACGCAGGTAAAGTGTCACCCCGGACGCAGAGATGGCCCGGTGTTTGCATTTGGGCGCATTCACACCAAACCTTAAAAAGTAAATTACGGGGAGTTAAATATGCGAAAAATGACCCATTCATGATCATTTTAGGATGCTGAGAATAGACGAAGTTGATGCATTTAATGGGGATTTTGAAAGGGTGTGGTACGGGCTGATCACAGACCCTAAATGACCAGCAATCTGCCGGTGCTTTTCCAGGCGGTCAGTCTGTGGCCCCAGATGGGGAGTTGAAGGGAGGTCAGGATCGCCGTGCTTGGGGTTCACAGCCAGCCCCCTCTGCGTGCCAGATGTATGACCAGGTGTGAAATATCCTCCCCTACATCAAGTATGAGATATGACTCATTTACGGGGCAAGACTGCAGCACGTTGCTCTGTTTTCCTTTAGACGAATACGGGGAGCTTTACTCCCTCCCCACGGAAGCTGTATATCGATGTGTGAGACAGTTCGGATCTGCCATGGCTGCGGCATCATTTCGTGAAGCAGCTGCACGTAAAAACACGTTTAACTTTTGCATGATATCATTTCTATTCCTGTCCATTAAGCGATTAAAACAGTTTGTTTAACGAAATACCATATGTCCCGGTTGGGCGAAAGGCCGGCATGTTAGCCTTATTTAAGCCGGCTTTTTCCTGGCTGACATCTTAATTAACCCTGATAGAAATGTTAATTTAAAGCGTCGCACGGTTTAAATCACGTGGCCAGGTTTCCTACATTGACTGTGGCTGTAAACGGTAATGGTTATTTAAAAAATGAATGTTGTTCTCTTTGAAGAGGCTGAACTAAATATTTGGAAACATCCATTTTGTTACAAGTATTTGTAACAACATCTGCCATTCTCTGACATTTTAAAATGTTACTTTTTAGCAATTAAATGCGAATAACTCTTAAATACACCAGACTATCGATGATATAAAGTTCAACTTTTCACACTTAGCTGCACATTTTTTTTTATCATTGTTTTTCTTACTCATCGTAGAAAATCAGCACAGACACCGCATCTCGTGATTGTACCGGGTAATAGACTATTATTTTCATTCTTTCTGCAGAATAAAGTAAGTTAGGTTTCTAGAGTCTGCATCGGTGTGGGATGTAGACGTGTTCCAGCCCCTTTGCTTTTGTAACCGAGGCCTCGTTATAGGAGTGAATCTGTGCTGCTGTCACGGCCCATTGCTGCTTAAACACATCAGGTTTCTCTGCTCTCTTGGCAGCGATCGCCCTGAAATGGCCGCCGGGGGCCGCATGCGGAAAGTCCCGCATGTGTTTGATTGTAATCAGGAGGCTGCCCTTTGAGAAGTCACCTGCGCCCCATTTGGCGTTGAACGCTACATGAACGTCTGCCTTTTCGTCCTCGTTTGCTCTTAAAAATCCTCCCTACCTATAGAGCAGCACCTCTTGGAGTCATTCCCAGACTGGCCTGCGTGGTTCGTGTCCACCGAGAATCCTGGAAAATGTAACGATAGTTAAACTATTGTAGCATAGTAGGGCGGGGATTGTTAAAATCGGACAGTTTATGAAAATTTGCTTTCTGGAAAAATTTACAGAATCATCTCAATGTCTTGAATACCAGTTTGATTCCATTCAGTTTATGCAAATGAACACTAAATAGAAGAGAAAATAAAATATTAGTTAAACTGCAAAGTTTAGCTCCCATTTCTCCAGGTGACCATTTTAACAATATGTATGAAGGTATTTATATCTACAGTTAATAGTCATTTGTTTCATTGAATCATCTGAACAATGTCTCAACTAAAATGTCTCATTCTCACATCATCCATCCATCCATCCATCCATTAAAAAACCTCTTCTCTAATTCTGTACTCCAGGACCAGTCTATGACCTAGACTGAATGTGCTGGCTGTGCTCTGTGTAATCCTGTAGGTGGCGCTGTTTTTTTTTTTTGGCAGGACGGTCAGGCATAGTGGCGCGCTCCCCATGTTGTGAGCAGAGCAAGCCGGGAATCGCACCCGTGGCCGGTGCCCTGCGAGGCGACGGTGCCACCAGCCAAATGACTATGACACCCATATGTCACGTCTAGCTGCTGCCAGTTTCTTCATGGTCCTGCCGGTCTGGTGCTGAAGTCCCTGTCCTCGGAGTTCTGTGCTGGCTGTGCTGGGGGCAGCTAGCCTGCGTCCTGTATGAGCCGGTTGGTGCCGGGCACAGGGACTGCGAGGTGTTAATGCTGGCTGATGTATTCGGCATGCGCCTTCGTATTCTGCTACCGGCGTATCCAGATGAGGGAGCAGGGGTTACTGACGCCATGGGGGGGGGGGGGGGCGGGAATGGCCCCCCTCTGTGAGCGTGCATGCTCCCCCGGGAGGCGTCCCATCACGTCCCACACGTGTTCGGGGGTGGGAGGGGGGACGCTCTTCCTTCTGGGCTTCCTTGCGGCTTGCAGGACACCAGGGAGGCCGTCATCTTTGAGATGTGTGTGTGTGTGTGTGTGTGTGTGTGTTTTGTCCTCGTTTCCATGTTCTCAGTTTTTGTCGTGACATTTTATTGACCTGTTAAACAACGTGTAAAATGTGAGAAGATGAAAAAGCAAGTTTCAAAAAAGCGTAACATCTGGCGTCAGCTAAATAAAAGCCGGGGTCAGCAGTCCATGGTGCCTCTGGTCCCCCCGCTGACAGCCTCTGTCGCTTCCTCTTCCGAGGCAGCCGCTGATCTGCCTGCCCCGCCTCCGCCTCTCATGTCCGGCAAGAATGCTGTCACGAAAGCCAAAAACGGAGCGATCCGACCTGCAAATAATCCTGCCTGGATTTCCCATCAGGGATCGACACTACTACCTGAAGCTAGGTTTGGGTGGTATTACAGTATACCGTGGTATTTTGGCTATGCCAAGATATTTTGAAATCTTGGCGAATTTTATCATGGAAACCCCATCTTCAAACTTCAGCACACGTTTGTCACGAGGAATTCAAAATTCCGGAGTGCTGCTGTTTTTGGAAATAAGACTGTGGTACTGTGGTATAATATCTGTGTCACCCCCGAGTCCCTTGCCATCCTGATGTTAGACCTTCAGACGAGCGGGGAGTCTTGCTTTCCAGCCTCTTCTTATGGGTAGTGGGGCTGTAGCAGAAGCCTTTATATTGGGGAGGGGGGTGGCAGTGTTGTTTCCACAGGGGTCTTCGGGAAGGTCTTGCCCTGGGATGTGTCTGGCCTCCCAGTTCCTGCAGCACTTGTTCCGCCCCACGTCCGGGTGGAAACACACGGGGAGGGCGCAGCCATATGTGGCCCCCAGGAGCTGGATGGCTTTCCCGTCAAAGGCCCTTAAGGCCGTGAATGAAAATTCCCGCAAAGCTGAAGGGCGGATCTCATTTAAATCATTAAAAATTTAAGCAATCAGAATCATATCCATCTTTTGATAAGCACAAGCGCACCTGCTTTTTCTGGCCTTGCGGCGTCATCTGTGTTACGAAAGCATGAGTCTAACACGAGCGGAACCTCATTAACGTGGCAGAACGTGGTCCCTCTCCTCTCAAAGGCCCCTGCTGTGTTCTGCTGCCTCAGGGTATATATCGGGACACTCGAAACGGCAGCTTCAGGGAACGCAGATCGATCTGGCACCCCTGTAAGCTGTACGGTGGTACGTGACGTCTCCAGCAAATGTTTCCTATAAAGTTTGAAGGAAGCTGCCGTCATGAAGGGATCAGGGAGCTGACATGGCTGTCAGTCAGAGGAGGAGTGTAATCAGAGTAAAAGTGTGCGGATCGCCCCGGGCCAGTGACGTCACACGCACTCTGCGTTGTTTAAGTGCCGGTTTGGGTCCCGCTAGGATTTCACTGCCACTTAAAAGCCTCGCATGCTCTTAATCTTCCCACGTCATGGCAAACACGTCGCAGTTCAATGTTTGCTGATGTTCTCAGTGTGTTCTCTCCACAGTGTGATGTCAGCATCCCCCCTCCCCCGTCTACCCTGTCACCCACTGACCGTGTTCTGTCGCTCTCGCCTCCTCTGAGGCTCCGTGTTGTGATCATGGATGCTACGTGACGCACGCTTGACCACCCCCCCCCACCTTAGTGAGTTCTCTCCTCCGTAATACGGCCTCATCTGCGGGTGTGAGTCTTCTCCCCCACATGTGTCGAGTACCCTCGGGGGGGCTCTTAGAGCCAATCACCCAAATGGGCTCTGAACTGCCCCGCTATTATTGAGCAGTGTTAAGACTGGGAGGGGGGGGGGCAGTGTGATTTATGCTTAGACGGCTGACTGCACTCCTACTGATGATGTCATACATCTGGAACCAGCCTCCTCAGTCTGAGTCCCCTGTCTTCGTCTACCCTGCTTATTTCTGTTGGGGTTATTTTAGTTGGGCTTCACCAGCGTTACCTGATGTAATGGTTTCACGCTACCCGTCCAGCTGACATGCTTGGATAGCAGGGCATTTAGCTTGGTAGTTCCTGTTATGCATGCAAAGGGACAGTTTCCCCATGATAGTTGTTGAAATCTTAATGGTTGAAAATCAAGAGTGACTAACCTGTTTGATGAGGTTTCGTGCATCTCCCTTGTTTGCATTTATTCAAAGCAGCCTGGCTCCACCTTTAAGCCCGCGTGCTGTTTACTGCTAACGCTTTCGCCCCCAGGAAGCAATTGGCACGCAGAGGCGTCGAGCGGGAGGCCAACGTCACTCTGTAAGCCGCAGACCTCAGACCCTAACCCACTTCCCGTTTTCCATCGTCTCCAGGGCGTGAGCCGCTGGGGCTGCAGGTGCTCCCCTGACGGCTCTGAATGTTCTGTTCTGTGGAGGCCAAGTCACTGGGTCGCCAGGAGGAGGTCAAGGGTCACTGACGTACCTCAGGCGCTGATTGAACCTGAATGGTGGCACATCGCTGCTGGGCCCTTGAGAAAGCGTTTTAACCCCCCCGAAACACCCCAGCAGCACCAGATAAATGGCCTAACCCAGCGATCAGACCCCAAGCTCTCCTCTCAGCTGTGTCCGTCTGTCTGCCTCGAAGCAGAGCATGATGGGAAATGCAGAAAGAACCATTCCAGTGTACCAGTACTTGTGCACATAGCCAATAAACATTTTTTTCCTTTTCATTTCAGTAAAAGATCCACATAAGCGTAAAGAAGTTAAACAATGCAGGTTATGTCCCTCATCCATACGGGTGGGGAGGGTCCAAGCATTAGCAGGCTGCCCCAGGCAGCGGATGAGCCCCCTAGATGGGGCGACAGTGTGCCGGTTACTTATTTTAGCTAATTAAGTTAATGGTAGCTGGGCGGGAGTGTGGGGTCCTTTATGCTGTCCGTGAGATAGGAAATTACGAGATCTCCAGGGAGCCTTAAATAGCCCGCGGCGATGCATGTGAAGTAGCTGGCGCAATTTTAGTGGCGTTTGCGCGTCAGTATGCCTGCCGTCCTCAGACGCGGCCTATCGGTACGGGGTTTGGATCCCCCGCGATGTCATCCGTGAGCCCAGAAAGTCGCGGCAAGCCGGGCCGTGCGTCAGCGAGCTAAACCCTGGAGCAGCTGGAGTCCGGGGAAGTGTAAATGTCAGGACTGGGACATGTGATGCTGTCCCATTCATACGGCTGTCTGTGTCCCATTCAGGGGACTGGTTCCTCCCCCCACAGAGCATCTATTCAGCCTCACACAAACCCCCCCCCCATCGACAGGAGGGCTGGCATGACGGGGAAGTGAGCTCATGACTCTGTGCGTGTGTGAGTCTGTGACACCAAGCCAGATTAGTTTAAAAACAGGCGAGTGAGGAATACACACAGGTCAGAACCGCTCTCATAAACACGCCGGCTTGTGCCATATGCACAAGCACAGCAGCCGCGTGGCCGCGTTGATTGACACTTCTCTCGTCAAAGTGTTGACGTGTCCCTTTGACTCAGGATGTGTGGCTTACCAGTACCTGTTTACTATGTCGCAGTCGATGATTGGCCCGATTGCGTGGTGGGTGTGGCCACTGCGGTACTACCCACATAAACAGGGGACCCATAGCGTTTATGTACGGAGTGACGCCACTTGGGATTTGACGTGGAGTGGAAGAAAGCACGAGTCCCAGATCACGTCTGCCTCCATATCCCTGGTGACTATTTGGCACTGACGACACTCCAGGTGTTCAAACATCCTCATTTCTTACCGGGGGATGGTGTGTGGCTCAGTGCTTTAGGACGCTTTGTGTGTTATCTGAAGGTTGCTGGTTCAAATCCCAGGGTCAGAATTAGCCCTGCCTTTCTCAAAAATATGCTTTGCTTTAAATAAACTTATTTGCCAAATGATGGTGTTATGGTGAGTTTATATCTTGATGAAATCTTAACAAAGGAGCCCACGGAGCGAGGTGAACGCCACAAAATCTTCTGATTATAGAAGCATTCTCTGCCGGTCCCATTGTTTGCTAGGGTGTTGAATTCATATGCCTGGGGGGGGGGAGAAGGTTAGGGATGATTTTGTCTTGTGAAAGAGTTCAGTCGAACTCATATGCCTATCGCAGCCAATCATGTCGCACTCGATGCTCTGCTTGGGATTTCACCCTGAATAGGGGAATGAATCAGAGGGACATGAATGTGCCCTGATTGTCACTTCCCCGGTCCTGCGCCATCTCCCGCCCACGCCTCTCTCAGCTGGAGGGAGCTGGCTTGTTTGTCTCCGTTTTTTTCTGAATGATCTGACGCATCGGCATTTGAAATAGATGCAGATGTCTTTGATGAAGCACGGGGAAGAGCTGCTTCATGATTGCAGCTTGTCTGCGCTATTTAGCTCTCTTTGCCGAAGTTCAGAATGGCGTCGGCTGGTCTGCCTCACCAGCGAAGCCCTATTAGCCTTCAGTGTCCTCATCGTGGAGCGTGTTGTGGCCCAGGTAGCCATGACAAAAGGAGTGGGAGTTTCCATTGGTGCTCCATGACTCCATGATCTTCTGTCTGCTGGATGCCTTCTGAAGTCTGTCTGAGCAATTCAGAGACCCTAGATCTGTTTCCTTGACATGACAGCAGGATGTGGGGGCGTCTTCCACAGAACTTCACCGCCCCATCTTCTACTCCCTCCCTGTCCATGACTGACTCTGATGTAAGTTCGGCCTGTGTGACTACGTTCAGGAATAGCTGGATTTGGCGATCATGTGGTCTTGTTTGTTTTTGGGAATATTTCTTTAAAGTCCCCCGCTACCTGCAGGAAACGCCTCAAGACGTTCAACTCTGCAACCATTCAATCGTGTTCCCCAAACGTTCGTCATTCTGGTCATCAAATAGTAGTCTTATTAGGTTCTAGCTTTGTCGGAAGATGTAAATAGAACTTTGGACGTGGATCGTGACGTTAACGAGCAGCTGTCCGTCTCGAGTTGCACAGCCGAATGGGATTCCCGTATGCGAGGAGCCTGGAGGTTATTTATAGGACAGGTGGCTGACGGCAGCATCGCGGGCCCTCTGGCCGTCCCATGTGCGGAGGCAGATGACATGGCGGCCATGTCTTTACTGCCTGTTCCAAAGCTCGGAGCCTCGGATGACCCCGGGCGGCTCCTGACTTTCTGTCCCCGAGCCGCTCCCTTCCAGGATGTCGGCCGTCGCGCTGGGATTCATCAGAGCCGCGTTTCTCTGGTTACAGAGCCGGCCGCGCCGTCATCCGATGCTGCCAGCCCCGGCGATTCTGGGAACGGGTGGTCAGCGTTACATGCCGCTGCACCTATCCAGAGTCACCTTGGAAATGAAAGAAAAATGGGGGCCCTTTGTATGCTCGAGAAATGCCGTTCATGGGAAATGAATCCACCCCTGTGTGTATCGTCAGACTGCTGTGGCACGCAGCATGTGTGTTTGGGGATGGCTGGTTGGCAATCAATCAATCAGCAGAATCAATCCTGAAGAAATGCAGCATTGAGCTCGTCCCTAAGAAACCTCCTTATTTACCTGATGTTTAATTGGTTCTCGGACCGCAGTTCCCCATACAGTGGTTCGTTAACACTTGTTTTGATTGATATTCTACTCTTCTCCTGTCTTAACTTCCTTCCCGGTGTGGATCCCACATTCTTTCAAAACGCGTTTGAGATGTAGATGAACTTGGATAAGGGACCTTACATTTGCATGCTAGATCGATCGAGGCTTAAAGCTACAGCGCCTTGTTTTCTCTCCCGGGGGAGACTCGTCGAGCGTGCATTAGCGAGCCGTCCTATCTACAGGTGCTTTGGAAGACACTCCGTCGTTCTTCAAATATTTACTCTGGCCTTGTTTTGAGCTGTAGGTCTCAGGAGGCATAGCTTATTGTTAGGCCGTGTACACGTGTCGGGGAAGCCTGTGTATCAGGACACTGTTTTGCTGCCTTCCCATAGTAATGATGTAGTAATCCGCATGAGTCATTGCATCGTCATCACAAGATATGTAGTGTTAGCTTGAGTAATTGGGAAACGGTGTCATTGTTTTGCTGTTGCTGTTAACAACAACTACTATAATGGTAATCATTTCTATTATATGAATCTGAATATTTTCTTGCTATCTCGGGATGTCTCAATCCACTTTTTTGGTATCCCATCCAATCTTGTAATAAACATATACACTCAGACAGCAGCAGTGCATATCTCACCGAAGTAAGCCGCACAATTACGCGGTATTTTTCCTCGCTTCTGCAAGTGCCTAATTAGATTAATTGCATTAAATGACGCTGTTGCAAACTCGTCTCGAAAAGATGCCCTTGCAGATGTTTTAGGTAGCTGTTAGGCGACGGTTTCCAGTTTGAAGAATTTCCACGCGACTGACGTCTGTAGTTTCAAGCCGTGTGTTTCAGGTTTACTGCCGCGTGTGACAGAACCCTACAATCTGCGCAACTGATGTAAAGTGTGTGGATGTGGAAAATTAATAAGACAGAGCTTTGGATCGGGCCGTGGTAGCCAATACTGATTGGTTTAAAAAAAATAAAAATAAAAAAATGCCTGGATCGAGCCCAGTCTGAATCTTTGATATGGGCTTGGGACATCATTGGTTCTGTCCTTTTTTGTAGCAAACAGGTTGTGTGTTTCGGGGCGTTTAACCATACATCGCTGCCTCATGCGTGCATCCATCCCTGCTGAGCCAGGCTGCAACTTGACCATTCACACCGCGGCAGGCTGACAGGGAGGGAGGGCGTGGCCATGAGGCTGGAGAGGAGCCGATTGGCTCATGGGCCGTGCACGTGCATCTAATCGCCGCTTTTTGTGCTCGGCTTTCCGGAGTTCCCCACGCGGTAATGGGCTCTCATTCTGCCGGCCCCCCCTTTCCCAGAGTGAACATTTTGCACGGAAAATACTAGTGAAGAAGATCCGTGTTTGAACCACTGAACGGAGGTCGGGCTGCATCTGGCGTGTGACGCGGAGGCCTGATGTCTGCGGTTCTGGCAGGCAGATGTACGGACGGAGGACGGGCACCGTCCTGATGTCCCTGCGGAAAGTGGGCGGCCCCTGTTTGCGCGGCGTGTTTGCTCACCTGTACGTAAACACACGGAGGGAGGGGGGGGTCTTATTGGCAGTGTGCCCTGCTATGCTCTGTCTGCTATTTGGCTGGTGGGAGGTGTCCTATCCTGGAGCAGAACCTGAACATTTCACGGGAGGTGGGACGAATCGAAGGGCCTCTGAGTGACGGGGGGGGCCTAAAAACTTTGGAACATAATTGGATTAGTCTGGGTTGGGGGTCCCATATGAGACACTTTCAGGGGCCCAGAATCTGTAGCAGTGCCCTTGACTATGGATATATTATAGTGTCTGTGCACCTCATTTTTTCATCATGGAAGTAAGGGGTCTCATCTCATGCCTTCCTTCACTCTGGGGTCCCTGGCTCAGAGGAGGGTGACCCCCCCCCAGCAGGATCGCTTGTTACTCTCCCTGCTCCTGGCTCTTGTTTACACTCGACAGTCTTCTTTTCGGTTTTTGTTCTGCTGCCTCAGAGAACCAGTCTGTCGGAGGGCTGTGTTGACTTGTCGGCGTCTTAAGCCGCTTTCACAGGAAAAGCTGTTCAGATGCTGCCTGGCCGGGCCCCCGGCCCCCACAGGCGCCCCCCCCGCAGCGGCGAGACGTGGGCTGCTGTTATGGCAACAGCCCTGCACCTGTGCTTCTGTTGTGCCCGACGCTCATGCCCCCGCCTCAGCCCTTATCGGCGCTATCTGCGTCTGACGTTCACCGCAGAGTTCAGGCACTCTGGCTCCCGACTTCGCAGGAATTTTGAGCGTCCTGCGAGTGTGGGGGTAGCGGACGTGCTGCGGGGAACGTGGAGGCCTGATTGCGAGCGGGTGGTGTCTGAGCGGCTAAATGCGCGGTAATAGGGTTGGGGGACCCCTGAAGTGGTGCCGCCTTTTTGTCACGATCCGCGGTGGCTAGTGGGACGCCACTGCCACCGTGCGTGTTTTGGTCACAGGTGCCTCGTTATGTAACCTCAGCCGGCATTAGTCAGGGTTCTTCCTGGTGTGGGGGGGGGGGCTCCGTTTCGCTTCCCCCTACTGGCTCAGCAGTGGGTGAAACTGAAGCGTAGTGGAGCGGGGGGGGGCGGGGGTGGCAGATGTGCAGTTCTGCCACGGCACCTGCAGGCCGCCGATGGGGGGACTGGACCAGAAACAGAGTGGGAGGTGGCCAAGGCTCTAGGGCTGGTCCGGCAGCCCCCCAACCCCGGATTCTGTATTTTTTTTCCACTCTCTCTCTTTAACCCACCTGACGTTTCAGCCGTGAAGTCGCCCCGCAGCACAGATCGCATAAACAAACTTCTCCCCAGCCACAGAGTTTGAGATGGCAGATACCTCCCCCCCCCTCACAAACAGCTGTTCCATCGCCAGTCCCGCTCGGTCTGTGTCGCCCTTATCTGCCTGTCACTGCTGCAGAAATGAGCCCCGCGCGTTATCAGATGGCTGGCTTTTCATACTCTTGTTTTTATCCTGTGCAATTTCCTCTCCGTGTCTCTCTGGCATGATGAAGCTTTAGCCCCACCCGTCCAGCAGGATGACGGCACGAATCCTGGGAGCCCATTCGGGTTTTTCCCCAGAGCCAGCGCTGACACAGGGTCTGCTGTGCGAGGCCGGCCGTGACCCGTAACCCCATGGCGGTGTGCAGCCCCCCGCCCCCGCTCTATCCCACAATGCCGTGCGTGACCGGCCGCTTTATTGGCTGAGCTCAAAGTGCGGGGTCTGTGAGGACCGGTGCGTACCGCTGTGGGCACTACCCCCATCAAGCTGGCCGAGTACTTCGTTTGGGAGCCACCGTCCTGTCACCGGGCAGGCCTCCGAAACCCAGAGCCTCTTCACCATCCTGCTTGATCGTTCTGTCGAAGTGAGACATCTGTATCATGATTTACCAGGCAGTCTGTCCCATCTCCTGGCCTACCCTGCAGATATGTAGCACAGCGCCCCCTACCTCCCGCTGCCATGAATCTCACATGTGCTGCACATCTGTGTGTGTGTGTGTGTGTGTATGTGTGTGTGTGTGTGTGTGTGTGTGTGTGAAACACTCTGGCTCATGTTCAGAGGAGAGTTCGGTCCAGGTCTCATTTAAAAATGCCTCTGAGGGGAGGGTGAGCAGAAGCCCGGCCCAGAGTGTCACTCGAAACGTCACCGTGCTTCTATTAATGACAACCGACATAGCAGCTGCTTGTTTATTATTACCAAAGGTCGTGTCACCTACCCCTAACCAACCCCAGCGGTACGTGCGATCCAGCTGAGGCAGCCGACCAATCGGAGCGAGGGGCTAGCATCAGGATTACTGATTGGGTGTGTCCCCTGTTCCTTTGCCAGTGGAGACAGAATGAAGGGGTTAATAAATAAGGAAGAACGACTTCGCTAAGGTTGGACTGGGGGCAGAAGGATGTGGCCCAGCCGGCCGGCCAGCTGGGTGGCGTGTGGCCGCTGGCTTCCTGCCGCCTAGTCGCCCCCCCCCCTCCCCAACGCGGACACAAAGGGCGCCGGCCACTCAGCCGCCGCGAGGCCGGAAGCGTTTG
>JAODLC010000040.1:6043114-6054479 GCA_026781145.1 Hippopotamyrus pictus | reverse complement strand
ACAACGCTGTGTCGGTCTCTGACGGCCCGGCCGCCCCCCCTCCCCGGCCCCCCAAGCCCGGCCAGCGTGCCGAACAGTGCCGGGCCGGCTCAGGAGCTCCCGCCGTTGAGGCTACGTCCGTCGGCCCTCGTCGAAACACACTTCCTGCCGTGGAGAACATCAGGCTTCACAGAGGTACTGGCTGGGGCCGGACGGGTCACCGGCGCATTGGCTCGGTGCTGCACGGTCACTCCTGCTTTGCATGCCCCCCCCCCCCAGTCAGCTGAGAGTGGCCCCAATGGCGCTCCTGTCTCCCAGCGTCGTTCCCGGTGTATTACTGGTGCAGCTGTGTTCCTCCTTCACCTCTACGACTCTCCCCCCTCTCAGGCTCCTCCTTCGAGAACAGCGAGCACCCGCAGCGGCAGATCTACTTCGCCAGCGCCGGTCAGTCGGCCGAGTCCGTCAACGAGATCCTCTGCCCGTACCTGGTAAGTGTGTCCATGAGCCAGAGCCGACCAGCAGGGGGCCTTGCCTTGCGGAAGGGGTGCTGCTTACGGTTCTCAGCTCTCACTGAATCGACCTCCAGCACAACATATACTGTATAGATAAAAAGCCAGAGCAGATGTTGTAGAAGTAAACAACGATGGAGTGTTTGGAATGATGGAAGCTTAATTAAACCTTAATTCTGGGCTGAGAGAGTCCAGCCCAAGCACAGCAGACCCGTTCACTGAGGACCAGTCATGTGCCTGTTTGCTTTTCACCCGCTTGGGTGCCCCCACCAAAGCGAGTTACTCACTGATGTGCTCCCCAGCAGCGACCAGGGGTGCCCCTCAAGCGCTCCGACAGCAGCGATTCGGATGATAACTACGTGCCCATGAACCCGGGTTCTGGGGCGTCGCCCTCCTTCGGCGCCCTACCCGACAGCCCGCAGAACGTCTACATCCCCATGAGTCCCGGGCCGCACCACTTCGACTTCCCGAGCTTTTCCGCCACGCTGCCGGCACGGAAGGGCAGCTCGGCCTCGCTGTGCCAGCGGCCGGGCCGCCTGAGCGACGTGACCCCGCCCCCCATCAACCGCAACCTCAAACCTGACAGGAGAGGTACGGCCCGCCGCCCCCCAACATACCCGTCCGCAAATTTTCATTTTAGGTGGTTTGGGAAAAGCCATTTATATTCATGGAAGAAGCTATCTGATTGGCCAGTGTACATACTTCCATCAACATTTGCTACTTGTTTTTTCAGTGGTTCGAGAAACTCGGTATTCATGAGAACTGCTACCTGATTGGCCAATGAACTCTGTCTAAGGCATTCACTGGCCAATCAGGTTAGCGCTTCTGAGTTTTCCCGTACCGCCCTGTACAATGAGAATCTGTGCATCTGACCTCCCCGCTCTGTTTAGTGCGCCCCGTCCCGCTCGATCTGCGTGGCAGCAGCATTATCGACGAGCTGCCCTTTAAGAGCCCCGTCACCCTGTCCTGGACCCGGCCTGTGTGAGTGAGTCGCCGTGTCCCCTCAGCCCGAGCATGTTTCTGCCGCAGCTCACCGTGCGCCCCCTCCCTCTCAGGCCCGTCGCCAGCACGGTGTGCCGGCCCTCATCCACCCAGAGCGTCACCAGCACCGACTCCGCGGACAGCGAGGAGAACTATGTGGCGATGGTGAGTCCGCCATGCCAGCAGCCCGGGGGCGCGTGTCACTGGCTGTCGCTCGTCTGACCCCGGCTGTCCCTCTGTCAGCAGAACCCGACGTCTGCGTCCCCGGCGGCCAGTGGCACCGGCAGTCCAGCCCCCAGGAAGAGCGGCACCGTGGACTACCTGGCTCTGGACTTCCAGGCCGGCTCCCCGAACCCACACAGGAAGGTAGTGTCTGGAAGTCTCACTGCCATTTTCTCTCACTGTCGCGAACCCTGACTGGTTACTCTGTTGGAGAGTGGAACGAATTCTGATTGGTTAATGTATTGAATGAATTTTGATTGGCTGCTGTATTGCACAGTGGAACGAGTTCTGATTGGTTAATGTATTGAATGAATTTTGATTGGCTGCTGTATTGCAGAGTGGAATGAATTCTGATTGGCTGGGACGGTGTGTGGCTCAGCGGGCTGGAATCTTTGATCAGAAGGTTGCCAGTTCAAATCCCAATGTCATGAGTGACTTCACCAGTGGGCCCCTGAGCGAGGCCCTTAAGCCTCAATTGCTCCAGGGACTGTACATATTGTACATATTGCACATTGCGCATGTAAATGTATTGAATGAATTCTGATATATTGAATGAATTCAGACTCCTGTGTTGAAGATTGAATTCCAATTGCTTGATGTCTGGGTCAAACCATGTCATCCTCCCGGTCTGCCAGCCGTCCACATCCTCCGTGTCCCTGGATGAGAAGGTGGACTACGTACAGGTGGACAAAGAGAAGACTCAGGCCCTCCAGAACACCATGCAGGAGTGGACGGATGTCCGGCAGTCCACCGAGCCCTCGAAGGGCCTAAAATCCTGACAGGGGCTGCCTGTGACGGCGTGACGCGCTGCTGGCCCGTGCTCATGCTCCCTGTCGGCGAGGACTCCTAGGACTGAGACCGCTAGTGGCTCCCGGCCGCATGCCCCTCCGCCGTCTGCCCGCCTCTCGCCGAGGCTGAACCAGAAGGCCGCTCTGATCCCACGGCTGCGCCAGTGAGCTTCACCTGCCTTATGCAAATTATATAGGACTGTAATCCGAGGTCCCAGTCAGCCTGGGTGTGACGGGCCGTACACCCTGCTAATGTGTATGTATGTATATTGCTTTAACGGCGCTTAGGTAATTAGACTACAAAGGGTCTTTTACCCATCTTCTTCCTTACTCTGGGTTCAGCCTCTCAGTGCACCAATGTTCAGTGACTGCACAGCTTGTTTACTGAGTAATCCGTTTCGCCTCAAGATACTGTCCAGAGTGAGGTTCCCACTTGTCCATGTCTGGTTGGAAAACTCAACGTTTTGGTTTCTGGAAGTCCAAGCAATCATTTCTGATTCATTCACTGTAAACCTCCCCCACCCCCCCTCCCCATTCACATGGCACGCAGGTACTAAGATTTCTGGGGAGATGGTCTCTCTGAGCAACAGCATGGGAAAATACAGGGATATTCCTAAACACACACACACACACACACACACACACTGAAAGCGTGAACTGAGATCACTTCATCCCCTGCAGGATAGTCTGCATCACCTAGCTGGGGCTGTTCCAGTCCTGCCAGCCGCTGAAGATTCCCGTCACACGCCGTTCTATCGGGGAGGCCTCATTAAAATGTGTTCGCTCTAGTTACAAGGGTCACTCCGCTGATAATTGCGATCTAAGTGCTGTTTTGGCGTGAAAGGCGGTGACCGTCGTTAACCCGGCCGGCCTGGTTCTGCCCTGCAGTGCCCCACCAATGCCCGGAGCTGCTGCATTTTCCAGATGCGGCTAGCTGAGCCTTGTTTATCTCTTACACACCCATGGAGGGGCGGCGAAAACGTCGAGCCTCTCGATATGGCGGCCGAACCCAGTGGCCTGTGCTGTGAATATAATACCCCAATACCTGATACCCGTCCACCGCCCACATAACCGAGCATGGCATTTGTTTACTGATGGGTATATCAGCAAGGTGACGCCACAAGTGCATCAGGATTAATTACAGGCCTTCTATTCTACCCTTGCCCCCTCCCCAATTCCTCACACTTATGGAGCCATAAAAATGATCCCTGATAAATATGGAGGCATTCTGGGCTGACTGACAGCCTGCCTTTCACCGGGCTGTGTTTATGCCATATTTTTGGCTTCTTAACCGAGTCTGCCGGTCTGTGGATGAGATTCCTAAAATGTCGATGAAGCTAGAAGCGGTTCACATTGACCCTACCTTAACTAGTGCAGGTTACCAAGTTTGGTAAACATGTTGAGTGACAGGATTTATTAGAGGTCTGGCTCGTTAATGAATGCAGAAGCTTGTAGGATCTCGTACGCACGATATCTAGAGTAAAAGGGGAGTTGGCCAATGACCTTCATCTCCCAGGGGTTCAGTCAGGCCAGCCGGCCGCCCTTCTCCATGCACCAGCGGGTCATTTTGTGGAAACGGTCCAAGCTGCAGATTGTGAAGAGCACGATGCTGGCAAGCTAATTCCTCAGCAGATGTGAAGTGTGCCGTTGTCAGCCGGGTGGATCTGCCGGGGCGGGCGGATGCTGAGCGGTCTGCCCGGGAGGTTTCCGTACGTCTGCCCTGACGGAGAGAGGTCGGGACAAAGCGGCTCCCTCAAGGTGGTCATCCGAGCTGCAGGCCACGTGGCGCGTCGGCGAAACGCGCCAAATTTTTCCCGACAGGTGATGTTTGCTGAGCTCGCTAACAAGGGGGCAGTTGTGTAGGAATTGGCATGTAAACAAAACCCTGCTGTCACCCTGGTGACAATGCCACGCCGATGCCACGCCGAATGACACTGCAGAAACAGGCCTGTCCTGCCCTGCCCTCTCTTCTCAAAGGGATTCATTTTCACTTCCGCTACCATCCATCCATCTTCTAACCGCTTATCTCGGTCAGGATTGAGCCTGTGCTGTACTTCTATCCAGAAAAATAGCCAGCCATGTAACACTTCATATTAATCCACGGTAACACCGCATTAGTCCAGGTCGGGGTGCCATGTTTTAGCTAAGTGGTTATACGTGTAACCTTAAGATAAAACGAAGTGACGAGCGTGCTCTTTCCTTCGTTTCCATGTGTTCTGCACTGATATTTATCCAAATCAGGTTTTAGTGTGACGTGTATGATGTACTACTAATATGCGGTTATAATAATATACTGTTACCTTTTGTAATTAAATTACAGGGTGTGAAACCAGACGTTTAATTTATGGTATGTTACTTTTTTTAAACTGTATATGGAGTAGGTCTGTGTAAAGTTGTAGTCTCAGTCTGGTGTGTGTCAGGATGAATGAAATGTGTAGTATGTTTACTTTTGTCATTCATGGAGAGAAGCCATTTTCTTTTTTGATGCCTTATTACTCTGCAGTGTCTTGGTGGTTTCTTGGGTTGGGATTCGTCTTGCTGTGGTGTGTGTACCACGCCGGTTTGCTAATCGCTGGCTGCCCTGGATGAACAGTGTTCCCTGTCTTCCTGATCTGGTTGCTAATGTGCTTCTCTTGGGTCCCATAGTTCCCGAGCCAATGGGTCGCTCATGAGGGAGGGCTGACGTAATCCAGTTGAACTGGGTTCTGGTTTTAATAATTGAAATATGATGTTCCGTGTCTTTTCTGTGGAGGGGAAATGCAGAGACCTCTTTTTTTCTCCCCCAAAGAAAATGTGTATGTGAAGAATACAAAATATAGCAGTGTCTCTGGTGTGTGCTGTCACTGTGCCCGGGGACGCCCTCCGTGGCCCGGTACTGTGCCCGGGGACGCCCTCAGTGGCCCGGTACTGTGCCCGGGGACGCCCTCCGTGGTCCGGTACTGTGCCCGGGGACGCCCTCCGTGGCCCGGTACTGTGCCCGGGGACGCCCTCCGTGGCCCGGTACTGTGCCCGGGGACGCCCTCCGTGGCCCGGTACAGTTTTTTACTAGGCTGTCATTTCCAGTGGCGTATGACTTGTTTGTTACTGTTTTGCAGCATTCCTATCCTCTTGTGAAAAGCTAGTGATTAATTTATGCATTTCTGTATATGTTGTCATTATTAAAATGGGAGTGAAGAGCACTGACGAGGTCAGGTCTGCTAACGTCGGTCAATGTGCTGTGTCTTGGTTTGTGGTGCGTTTGCAGACAAGGATGTCTGGGCTAACAGCGAGACTCCTTATCCTGTACTATCTGAGAAAATAAACGATGCACTATACAGATTTCCGGAGTCCAGAGCTGCTGTTGGTTATGCTGGGTGAAGTGGGTGTGATCTCTCTCTCTCTCTCTGTCTCTCTCTCTCTCTCTGTCTGTCTCTGTCTCTCTCTCTCTCTGTCTCACTCACTCACACTCTTTCTCTCATACACACTCCTCTCTCTTTCTGATGAGGGTGTGGCTTGAGTGATTGTTGCCTGGAAGGGTATTAATTCCACTTCCTTCTTCCAATATGGATGAAAATCGGAGAGAAGAGCTGGACTGGGAAAATTGCACACCACTGCTGAAATTCGACACCATATTTATTTATTTTTTTTGTCCAGATAAAAATGGTGCCCTAGTGTATATTATGCTTTTTGTGACAGTTTGTAAGTGACATGGTAGTAAAGACACGGCCAAACATGCAATTTGGCATGAACTGCTCGAATGGACGACTTTTGATGTTCAGAATTGGTCTTCAGGTACATTTATCAGGTCCTCTCTATCATTTGTATATGTCTCCATTTATTGCAGGGGTGGCCAATCTTATCCAGAAAGGGCGGCTGTGTGTGCAGGTTTTTGCTGCAGTTCTGTAATTAAATTACTAATTAGAGGACTGATTGGCTGAAGAGTCCTCACACCTGGGTTTGAACAGCTGACCTAAAGGTTATCCCAAAAACCTGCATGCACACTGGCCCTTGGTGAATAAGATTGCCCACCCCTGAACTACTGAATACTCACTGGCCGTTAAAAAATCATCTGAGTAGTTTAACTGCCGTAGTTCTCTCGCTACTCGTGTTGCATAGCTATGGATGTTCATGTTGTAATGCAGTGACTTGAATGACAGTTTCACAGGTTCAGTTACTACTAACACATTTCTACTAGGTTTGCAGTTTCACATAAAACACAGGTAACTAACTAATGGGTCCGAGCAAAACAGGCTTTTAGCTCAAGCAGCCCAACTCCGCCGATCCTGACACGGCCAGTGGCGTGGTGGGCTCCATCACCGCATCCTCCTCTAGATGGCGCCAGTAAGTACCAAACAATCTAAATGAACATGGCGGACTGTACTTTAGTATTATTATTATATAACAAAAGAGTATCTAAATTTTGACCAAAATGGGTTAAGTATGTAATAAGCTGTCAGAGGGAGCTTGCTCAGCCCCCCTCCCACTCACATACTGGTTGGCTTCCAACAGGCGGATTCAGGCATGATGGAAATCTCTTGGCCAAAGTGGGTCCTTTTTAGGTGTTTTGGTGGTTACTGGGGAGACAGTGATGTACCTCAAAGGCGTGGTTGCAGCTGCAGAAGCTGAGCCTGGGGCTCTGTTTTGTCCTTTGTAAAGAGTGATTGTTTTTACTTTTTTAACTTTTGTGTTTACACGATCTCTGCTGCTTTTGGTTCCATCCCATACTGGGCATATGCAGGTTGAACTGAGTGCAGCACATGCCCCAGGATACTCCTGTGTTCTGGACGTTTCTGGACCGTGACGAATGTGTTCGCTATGTGAAGTCTACGATCCGATTCAGACTTTTTAATGTACTGAAGAAGGCGGTGTTTCTCACTCCTATTTCAGTTTTTAAAGCACGTCAGCATACAAATACATTAAACCTCGTATTTTAATCCTTAAGAGGGGGTTATAAACGAGCCTGACAGTGATATACAGATCCTGTCGGCATTCGCATAACTGTAATTTGACTAATTGGACGAGCTGGACAAACTCGAGTCGCAATATCCCTTATCATCGTGGTTCTGGAGTAGATGGGACTTTCCGACTCCAGGGCTGCGGTGTGATTCATGCCAACGGAAGAACGCTGTCGCCCCCTACTGACCGCCAGGGAATTTTCCAGTCTTGGGATGTCAGCAAAGTCTATTCACCGTAAAACAAAACAATACAGGATTTTTGACATTTGCCAAAAAGTATGAACTTTTACATTGATTCATATATCTGAGCTCCAGATGTTAAATGTTGTCCAAATGTTGTAATATCCAGCTAAACTGTCTTTCCCTTAAGAGTGATCTGTCGAATGCACTAGTGACTGAAGCCAAAATAAACTCAAAAACTTTGCAAAAGAAGGAATGCACTGAAAAGTTTTACATGCTGAATATTTTCCTGTGATTTTGTCAGTTTAAAGGCATTCAAATCTCTATTACTTAGCAGTTAGACTGATTTAAAGTGTTTTAACGTTTTAGTGTTATAAGGATTTGATTTCCTTAATGTTCTATAATGCATTTTATTGCACTACGTTTGGTGTTTTACCTTCAACTTTTCTGTTAGCTTCACGCATTTCCCCGTGCGAAGGATATTGTTCTTACCATGCAGAATGTGACCTGTAAATGACTTTAAAGCCCATTCATAAACAGTAACCCTAACCCAGCTGAGCTATTTCAGTTTTGTTTATGTATTGCATTTGAGCCTTTGATCACTTCTTTTCTTTTCTTTCTTTCTACTGTAATGAATTGCCACTCATCCATATCAGGTGCCATATGGGGTGACTAAAATTCCTATTTTTTTTACTGTATTTGTCTTGCCCTGTCTTGTCTTTTACGGCACAATTCTTCTGTCCTTTATTTGCACTGTTGCTGGTCTTCTTGTCCCCCTTATCCACCTGTCCTGGACCCTGCAGCTGTAGCACAACCCGCTGCGTTCCTCGGAACATGTGACAGTAAAACTTGAATCTTGACCTTTTTACATTTGTTTTCTACAGAAACACTCATATGCTGCTAAACACTATGCAACAAACTAATCCCACCTTTTTACGCTAAGCAGGCGTAAAGCTTGAGTAGAGTACTGTGGCCCCGCATCGGGGCGCGGACTCCCGGTGAGGCGCAAGGCGGCGCCCTGCTCGCAATCTGGCCGCCTTTTCCTTTCCGTTTCCACGAGTTAAGTTTAGAAATGAAAGTCCGCTCCGCTTTCCCTGCACTGTGCCCTAGCTATTATTCGGAGCGCAGAGACAGCAGCAGCAGCAGCAGCACGGACTCCGCTCCTGCGCCTCGCCATGCTCCGGGCGGCCGGGGACTGCATGGGGCCGACACGGTCACAGCCCGGCGCTGCTCTCATCCAGCCGGCTTCTGTGTGACTATGGGCGAGTGGTAGGTAGTTTGGGGGGGTATCCAAAGAGCAGAGGGATTCCGGCTACCCTTATGGGATCTATGCTCATACAGATTGATTTTTTCCCTTTCACTGCAAAATAATAACGCAACTTAATTCCTTTATTTTATTCATGAATTTCGATTCATTAATTTAGATTTGTTCGGTTATGCTTTAACGTTTTGTCTGTTGCTGGTTTAGTAAATCTAGTTAATGTAAACCTGGTTGCGTATCTTTTGAGCTCAGACCTTTTTCCACATATATTTTTTTTAATCGGAGTAATTTTCCATCCATCCGGGTGGCGGAGAGAGGTTGTTGTACTTTTAATTATCTCTTGATCAGAGCCCATTTGGTTCCCATGCGAGTTACTGGACATTATGTTTCGTTATTCAGGTTACTTTCGTTCTGTCATACTAAGGACCGCTAATACGTCGGCATTATTTAAGGCAAAGGCTACCGCCTTAAGGCGCATTCAGTATTTTCACCGCGCATCGTAGTAGAGCTGTGCCCACCGGCAGCATGGGTGATGCCGCCCCTCCGCAGCCCGCGGCCAGCGCCTTCGTCCCGCGGCTGCACGGCGCCATCGTGGAGCGCCTCCGCGCCCGGATCGCCCTGTGCCGGAGGCACCACTCCAGCTGCGAGAGCCGCTACCAGCGTGGCCAGGCTGAGAACTCGGACCGAGAGCACGAAAGCACGCTGCACCTCCTGAGCATCGTGCAGCAGGGCTCGGGGAGCCGCAAGGTGAAGGGGAGCCGCGCATCAGCCCAGCAACAGGCGGAGAGCAGCGGACGGCTGAACGGGGAGCAGAAGCCGCAAAGCGGCGCAGGCGCGGAGCCCCGGAGCAGCACGCGAATCGCCGTGAGTGGCTCTTCATATGCATGCAGGCTGCCAAAGTGCCTTAAGTCAGTGCGGTGGTCACTACTATGCTTTGGATAAAGAACTTTTAAACAGAACGAGTGACCCTCCATCTACACAGCTGTGAGTTTACCTGAGTTGTAAAATCCATCGCCCCCCTCCCTCACAAGAGAAAATTTCATTTCTAATAGCCACATCCTCATAGGTAATACAGGTTTTGGCAAAGCGCTGCTTACTTGACATTAACTTAAAAACTTCGAGCTGCGCGCTGGTGCTGCATCTGCAGCTGGTGAGAGGGTGACGCCTGTTATACCTTTGAGACCGAATTTGTTTGGCAGCTAAGCAGACGGTTCTTAAACAGAATCCGTAAATGCGGGTCTTCACAGCCTTAGGAACATTATTTCGCTGTTTTCCAAAGGTAGTCTTAAGGCATCCTATCGAAAGGGAATTATATTAAAATGTACTCTGTGTTAAAATCTGTTTAATCAAAGCGACAGTTCAGGATTCTTTTAATTAACCCGGGTCCTGGGGGGTGGGGGCATCCTGACTGGCACCCAGGGTGCCATTTGCTCTTCAAAAGCCAGCCACCTCTGTCACTTGTTTAGCTTGAGCAGTGTCATATGCGATGTCCCCGTGAAGACCCCCACTCTTCTGACTGGCTTAAGAGGGGAGTGGGACTAAGCCTGGCACCATAGAGCCTGGGGTACCGCCCAGTGAGGGTCACCTGCAGGTACTATTATGGGCTGGAATGTGCAGATGCCCACCTTAAGCAGCCCGTGAATGGTGTTGCCATGAAGCTCTGAACATCTCCTATCCTGGGAGATAGAATTAACCAAAATGGGTTCAGAATATGTCGTTCTTGACACGTGATGCTGTGTTTGCAAATGGATGCCACCATGGACCGTCTCTGTGTGCATTGCTCCATGCTGTATCTGTGGTTTATCATTTCATTCTTGCTTTGGAATTATTTGGAACTTTTAAAGCTTAATGCCAGACATGCTCCACATTCTTGGTCAATAGTGTAGATACTCATTCTTCTTTGCACTTGCTTTACTTATGATTATGAACACGTGTATCCCCCGATGTCCACTTCCCTCAAAAATATATATTTTTTTACACAGATCTCTTATATAAGTATGGATCTCTGAGTAACTCTCTGGGGGGCTTAAAAAGCCAAGTTACAACCTTTGTGGAGTCCAGCTGCTGTATGGTTTTTTTTGTGTAGTAGGGTGAAAAGTTTATGCTTGTCACACTGCAAACAAAGGTCTTTGAATGTTACTGAAAGATTTACATATTTGAGTAAATAAGTGCACAGAGGGTTGAGGAAGGGCAACTATTTTTCAGGCTTGGTGTGTTTTCTCAGGGGGAGAGATGGTTTGTCAGGTTTTTCCTGGCAGACTGGGAGAGCGCGCCTGTGTGTGCGTGAGAGAGGCGGGGGGTGAAGGCGGGGGAGGTGATCTAGCGTGCATCTGAAGTGTCTCTTGCCAAGTGCTGTGGTTTGTCCTCTCGGCCTGAAACGAGAGCTCCGTGGGAACTTGAGTCGACAGGTAATGTAAGTTCATGTCATTCTGCGTCCAAGCAAAAGTGGAGAGAAACACCTGCGCTGCATTTTCCCACCATGCCGGCATGGTGGGGGGGGGGGGGGGGGGG
>JAODLC010000040.1:5989760-6005872 GCA_026781145.1 Hippopotamyrus pictus | reverse complement strand
GGGGGGGGGGGGGGGGTCTACCCAGAACAATGATTTCAGCTGGCTATTGGAAGTCAGAGGATATCTTAAGAACTTAAGTAACATCTGAACAAACAAGGTTATTAGCTGCAGCCTGTCTATAAATGCAAAGCATGAATATTTCCAGAATGTCTGCCACGTTCCAGTCCAAGCGGCGGAACCCAAAACGATGCAGGAGTCCTCTCAGTGCCACCTACTTATTTATTCCCACAGACGTAAGCAAAGGAACTTGACGGAGAGGAGCGATCCCCTCTGAAACCAACAACTCGGGTCTGTGCAGCAGATGGGGTGGCAAAAGTAGCAGATCAGAGCCTGGCACTAAAAATACTGGTTTTAGTGTAATCCGGTTAGCAAAAGAACTCTTCTGGTCAAGTTCTCCGTTTGCGCTGGATTTGCACAGCAGGACGTCAGTTCCAGACTGAATAAACAAATTGGTAAATAAAGCAGGAACGAAGCAGATTGTTCAGCCCTGACTCAGTGCCTTCAGACATTCCAGTGCATCGCCACGAGCCTCAAGGTGGCAACTAGCTAAACGGCAGCTCACAGGTACCCTGGGCCTGCAGAGATTAAACAGCAAGCTGCCAGCAACCCTTCAAAGGGTGTCCCTGCACAGACTGACCTTACAGGAAGCAGCCATTTTAAACAGGGACAAGCAGCAGCAATTCCCACTAACGACTAATGTTACATCATCAGGGCAATTAGTCCAATGCACTTTTAAAGATACAAATTACATACGGTACTTCAGGTACTTATTCTGACTGACAGAGAGGAAGAATTTTGCCCTTGAAAACGCAGCGAGTGACTGATTTTCATCTTGGAGAAGCACTGCGCAGAAGGGAGGCACGTGGAGAATCGAACGCGAGCAGCACTGCCTGGGAGAGCGGGGCCGAGAGGAGCGGGGCCGGCACTTACTTGAGAAAGTATCTCTGTCCGGAGGAGGTCTTGGCCATCTCCCAGCCCGGGGGGAGGGGCACGTCATCGGGGATCTCGAAGGACGATTGGCGGAGGTGCTGCGGAGAGGCCCCCGGCGGTGCCAGACCGGCCAATGAGCCGGGAGAGACTGTGCCGAGCTGGAGGGAGGCCGGTGAGGAGTGGGCCCTGACATGCTGGGGAGTGAGCGAGCCAGCAGTGCCTGCATCTGTACTTGCCTGGAGGGGAGGGGAGGGGGTGGGGTGGGGTGGGGGCAGATGCCGGGGGAAGGGGAGAGGGGTGACGCAGAGGTCTGTTACCAGCATTTAACACACAGTCATGCTTTCATCCAGAGAAATAAACAAACATTAACCCTTCAAAAGGAGAGCCCAGGTTTGCATTTAATAATGAATCTGCACTCAAAAAACCCCCCAAAAAACTCAGTAGTACTACAGCACAACTGACACGACTACAGGTTACCTGATAACATGACTGGCTGCCACTTGAGGGCAAGGCAATCCCACTCTGATCCTTAAAAAACAGGCACCACGGGGAAACCCCAGCATTTACTTTAAATCACCGACGAGGAAGATCCTGTTCCACTACAAAATCTGTTTTGGTCACACCTCCGGCAGAACCCTGGTGGCCAGACTTTATTCACAAACCGTACCCGACCGACAGTGCCAATGCTCCTGTTTTAACTGGCCGCGCGCCAGTAAGGAAGGTGTATTTGCAAAGCAAACACCGAAAAGCGTCCCAGCTTGGGGACGCGAACCAGTGCCGACTCTGCCGTCCCCGGCCATTCCTGCAGCTTCCAGGGCCAGCATGGTCTGCTGCAGCCAAAGGGGCGTCCCACAATATCCCAGGACGGGGTATCTTTAGTTAGGAAAACCTCGACAGAAATGGAAGGATGTATGTGAAGCAGCAGGCAGGCAGCCTTACACGGCGTTTGGCGAGCTTTTTACACATGCAAGCCCGTGACCTTTACCGCAAATAACAGGGCAGAAGGAGCACGGAACCCCGCGATCTGCTCGGCGTGACGGACAGCAGCCGATGGGCTTCCTGTCCCAATCCTACCCCCTCTGCTCCCCACGGAGTCCATGAGCCTCCTCAGCCCAGGAAAAGTTACTCCCAACACTGCCCCCCCCCCATTCGGCGTTTCCTGTGGCGTCTAGAAATTCTCCTTATACTTTCCATGGAAAAGCACAATGTTCCCCAGATATATGCAAACACGGAGCGGCTTTTTATGACTTTAAGGAAGGAGACGCAGGGTGGCCGAAACGATCGTACCTGTCTGGAGTGCGACTTGGGCTCGGGAGGCTTGAAGAAGGAGTCGGGGAGTTTCCTCATCCTCATGGGCACCGACTGCGGCACCACGGCGTTTTTCGGGTTCATCACGGCGTTAAAAAGCGCCTCCAGGTCCGTCTCGGAGTCGCCCCGGACGTGCACGATCTGGTGGCCCGCCGGAGGGTTGTGCTGGCTCGGATCCATACTTACACGGGGGACGCAAGTAAGCTTACAAATAACTAGAACCAATCTGGGGGAAAAGTGCGAAAAACAAGCAAAAAAACTTCGGAGGGGCCCCTGCTATTGGATTAAATCAATGAAAAAGTTAATGGCGACGCCAAGACGTGAGAGATCTCTTCTAAGGGGGCTCCTCCTGCTCCGGGATCCTGGAGAAAAGTGATTAAAAGTTTGGTGGAGCGTCTTTGCCCAGGCTGCGGTCCGGCCCCGGCGTATAGTATGTCCCCCTCTCGGTTAATCTGAAACTTCTCCCCCAGTAAAGAAACAAACACTGCAAGCTGTATGCGAGCTTTTATTATTTTTTATCATTCAGTACTTTAGCTTTTGGGGGCAGACAGAGCTCCTCAGCCAGGAAAAAATCACCGCAGCGCACATTGCAAATCACAGCGCCCCGCACCGAGCCGCGCTCCGCCTGGGTAACTTCGTCCTCAACTTTGACTGGGACACCAAACTTTATTACTCATGTGATCCTTGACTCAGAGAAAGGAGGAGTTTGGAGGGGGTGGGGGTGGGGGCCAGTTAAAGTCATATCATTGCTTTTGTGTGCGTGTTTTTCTTTTTTTTTTTTGTTACTTTCCTATTGCAGGGACGTTGTCAACGTGAGCAACATGTCACACAAGCCGACTGACCTCCCACTCGCCGTTTACTGTTGGCAGGCGTCCTTATGCTAATCTCTTTTGATTTCAGCTTTACCTTAATTTTACTGCAACCATCGGATGACTTTAAAATGTGCTCTCTCTCTTTAGGCCTATATAATTACAAAGAGATTATATTATGTGCATTGCATATTTATATGAATTAACGATGTACAATTCGATATATTCAAACGAATAAAATATTGTTTACTTTATGATATATAAATTACGGGATAAATAAATATATGGTTTACACTTTGGATTTGATGTCCCAGATTCTAATTAACTCATAAACACTGAAGACAAAACGTTGTTTCTTCATTATGGCGCTTCTGAAAATTACTCCCATGCAGGTTCCCATAATTGTTATGTAAATTCCGCTCTTCCTTCTATTGAAAAATCATTTTGTGAAGAACCAGCCTTTCTGGATGTAGGCTAGGGGCTGTGCATCAGCCCCTTAAACCCGTTTCACTTTCTTTCTTTCTTTCTTTCTTTCTTTCTTTCTTTCTTTATCTCTCTCTCTCTCTCTCTCTCTCTCTCTCTCTCTCTCTCTCTCTCTCACACACACACACACACACACACTCTCTCTCTCTCTCTGTGTATCTGTCCTTTCCAGCTAAATCCTAAAATGCGGCAACCCTCATTCATTCATCAGCGCAATGAAATATTTTTAAGTGCTTTAATTATATCGTGACACATAGCAAGCCACCCTGGTAAAATGTAAAGCCCACGGAGGAAGACCCACCCAGACACGCCCACTACAAAACCACTGCTTCTTAAAAGTACACGAAACCACACAGAGGAGCCATCACTGATCATCACTGATAACCCAAACACACGCCAGTGGTAGTTTTAGACAGTGAACATTACTAGGCTATTAGTGCACACATAGGTATATATTGCGTTAGTAAGTTGGTTAGAGTATATTATCTTGCGAGTTCCTACTATATCTAGTTCTCAAACCCTCCAACTGGTAAATCAGAGTTAGTGTAGCGAGTGTCTGATATTTCTGGCAGACAGTACGATAAGCTGGGAGTCTTTGCACTAGAGGCACAAATATCTAATTCAGATGAATGCTGTGTGCTGCCCCATAGGCCCTCAGTTATAAAGCAGCTTAAGGCCTTTCCAGGGTCCTTTCAAGCTCACATCACCATTATCAGTTGCAACTGGCTGTGCGTCGCAAGCATATCGGGGTGTTTTAGCAGTCATAAACACAAGTGTAATCTGCATTTAATTTAATATGAAATGAGGACATTTGTATATCTCTAATCCACATAAAGCAAATTCTTCATTCTAAATTTCATGCCATCGTGATGTCAACAGAGGTAGGGGTATTGACGCATTAATTGCGATTCTCTGTGCTTATCAATCGATTGTGCACAGCGCAGGGAGCCTATTAAACGAGTTTCAGATATGAATGAAGACAAAGGAAGGTGCTGCTGACGAGGCCGTCCTGAGAACCTGTTTTCCTGGTGTGTTCTCAGCCAGGTGCTGGATTCCTAAGACACACTTTGGCCTCCTCTGCCTTCCAGCGCAAGTCAGGGCACGCAACGTAAAAGAGGCTCCCTGGAAGGACAACGCGGTAGACATGCGGCTCAGAAAATGCCTGAACTGGGGAATCGCTAATCACAGAGTTAGCCACAGAGAACTTACTGAGTAGTGCCTTTCTGTGAAGGTTGTGGGTTTCAATCCCAAATTGAAGCTGTTTTGAGCTCAGGGTGCTGAATGATTCAGCCAAAGCACTTGTGTAGCTATCAATGATAGTCTTTTGGAGAAAGTATCTTAATATCACCAAAGCAAGAGGGCTTGATGAATAACCCCCCCCAGCACCCCTGACCCCAGGGAGCAGATATAAACATTGTAACACTTCCCTCTGCTGTAAGTCACTTTGAATAAAAGCATCAGGTTGATAAATAAGCCAGCCCCCACCACTTTGGGCTTTCCTGCTAAATAAGTCCGTGCCTGGTCCCCCGTGGATGATGCTGCCCATTTGAAATAAGAGAAAAATCTCACTGGCAGTTAAAACCTACAGGAAGTGAAAATACAGTGTGTGAGTCGCAGACTAGGAGTTGACACATCTCTCGGCATGAGCAGTGAAGCCCGACCACAAAACCACTACTGCAGGTTTCTGTCGGAAGCCTAACGAAGGAAGCCTCCGGCAAAATGCCAAAGGAAGTCCCGCCGGGCTTTAATGAGGTGGTGCCACACGTCCCTGAGATGAGATGACTGTGACCAATGCTCAGCATGATAGTGACAGATCTAGTAGGTACCAGTATATCTTGTAGATCGAGACTGACAGACTCGTAGGTAAAACAAAGTGGGGCAGTGGTGGCTGCAGACTCCCACGCTCATTGGCTGTCACCTGGGCTTGCTTTGCCTTAGCCAATGAGAGACGAGCTTACAGATTCGACCGGAGTCCTCTGAGTCTTTGAGACATCTCAGTTAGTCATTGTTCAATTGCAGCAACGTAGCTCACCGAGCAGCCGCTGAATACAGTGTTTTATTATTATGCAGCATCAATAATGAGCAGAATTAGCATTTGCATGCATTTCTTTCTGGTCCAATTAACATCTGAATGAATAACCATTGATCCGTTATGAATTACTCTGGTACTCCACCCGTAAATGAACAAATGCGTGCATTTGACCCATTTAAGGAAAAAGCAAATATAGTTATCCTATGTAATTAAGCATGATGACAGTAGCTGCATAATATTCATCTATCCATTTTCCCCCAGGACTGGACCGTATCCCAGGGAATATAGGGCGGAGACAGGGGTGACCTGGATGGGAAGCGAGTCACACTCTGCAGATTGTATATAGATGCAAACACCCACATAGACCAATGTTTCCCAACCCAGTCCTTGGGGACCCACAGCCGGTCCATGTTTTTGCTCCCTCCCAGAGAGTCCACGTTTTTGCTCCCTCCCGGCTCCCTGCCAAATACCCCACATTTTTTGCTCAGGCAACTGAGAGGGAGCAAAAACATGGACTGTTTGCAGGTCCCTAAGGTCCGGGCTGGAAAACACTACTTTAAGACATACCACCAAATGTGACATACTAGAAACTTGAAAAATGTGGCTTGGGGCATGATTAGAATTGATATCCACCCACCACAACACCCACACCGAAGCATCCCCCGCCCCGTGGAAGTTCAAGTAGGACATGATGAACCACTGCTTCTGCCTCAGGCCAAGGTGCAATCAAACAGAACAGCTGCTACAGCCTGGGAGAAAGGCAGGAGCCAGTTGGACCAGCCCCACACTGCAGGGGGGACACAGGTCCAGCCTTTCCCAGGCAGGATACCGTTGCATGATGCCCGGCATGTGGAACCTGATGCATATTGGACGTATATGACAGCTTGTCTTGAGATATACTTTATTAGCTTAGTAGATTTTCACAGTGACAATATCATCAAGTCAAGTAAGTTCATTTGTCGTTTCAGGCATGTACACAGTATACAGTGAAACAAAACATTATTCCTCCAGGACCAAGGTGCAGAAAAAAACGACAGAAACAATACAGAACTACACAAGTGTAATTCACAGGACAAGACAGCAGTCAACAGTAGTAACCGTATGGATTTTTGCATAAATAGCGTTATTGCAGATACAGTATTTATGACTTATACTGTATTTTAGCAGCAAGATGGCAATAAATAGTAAATGAAAGTGCAAAAGTGCAAATGATAGTAGCAGTAGGACAGAAGTGTGCAGTATATAATAAATCTAAGACGGGGTGCTGTGTGGTTCTGGTGGGCTAAGGATCTCTGCTTGTGTCTGGTAGGTTGCTGGTTTGAATCCCATGGCCAAAAGGCTGATCATATCACCACTAGGTCCTTATCTCCTGTGTTCTTTGCTTTATACACTCATATACAAGCACTCAGCCGAAAACAGAGAAGACATTATCTGGAAGGGAAGCCAGGTGTTTACTTTACATAAGACGTGAACAAGCAACGTACCGAGAAGCGGGACCTGTTGCGTGATACACTGGACCAGGCAGCCGTAATGCAGCAGGCAAGGAGAGGGCCTTGCTGGGTGCTCCTTCTAGGAACAGACTTTACAGTAAATGCATCATGCCTGATTTGTGTAGACAAGGGAAGGGCTTCCACACAGCCTGGACAGTGTCACTTGAAGAACTGGAGCTTGGTGGGCATGCCCGGGGTGCAGGTCTCGCTGTCTGCTGCGGATGCATGGCCGTATCGCTTACAATTCCATGTACGTCTTTCCTCTGACAACGAAAATGCACATAAATAATTATATCCTGTGTTTGTCGAGGCATGTGAACCCAGCAGCGAACGAACGCCTTCCGCTGCACAGGACACATGTTCAGTGGGTATTATGGTATTTTTAGCCAGCCAAGCGGAGTAACACTCCAGGGCGAAGTGGGGAGTGGGGGTGAGCGGGGGGGAGAGAGACGACCTCCAAACGGCTTCCAGCATGGTGCCTGAGATGCACTCGCAAGCTAGGACACGCACAAGAGTGTAGCTGGCAGACTGATTCTTCTCATATTCGCAGACATTGTAAGAATACCCACTGCTGTCTCTGAACAGCATCCAGGTGGACCTCTGTTACCCGGGGACATTGTCTTGAAGAAAGACTAAAGTAGCAGGTTGTCGAACACGAATGCCAAGGAGACTTTTTTTTTCCATCATTTCAGATTTATGTCAATTTGCACTTATTTATTTAGCAGAGATTTTTATCCAGTTTGAGGAACAAGGTCAGACAGTCCCTGAAGCGACTGTGAGTTAAGAGTCGTACTCAGGGGCCAAACATTACAATCACTCTGCCGACCCTGGAATTTGAACCATTGACCTTCCAATCGCAGGCACAGCCTCCTATACCCCACTAAGCCACACAACGCCCCTCATTATGCAATAAAGCAATGAAAAATAAATGACCTCATGATGGTCACCAACCCGTTCCGCCTTCTCCAGCTACCTGCAGGAAGGCTCTCTGAATGCTCATTTTGACCTGCTTGATCTCGACCCAGGAGACTGTCAGCAAAACTCCATGAAGCAGAGATGGGCATTTCTGGTCCAGAAAGTAGATATCCAGACAAAGATTTTGTTTCAACCGAACAGTAGAGCATAAAGAGTCACAGTGACAGAGTACTCAAGTGGTTGGTTGAAGCAAAATCTTGGTCTGGATTTCTACTTTCTGGGCCCGAACCATCCGCTTTTCTCTCTCCAGGATGGAAAATAAAGCAAGTGGCCATTTTTATGAAAAACAAGCTTCAATGTGAAGAAATGTAGCTGAAGAATTCACCCATGGCCAGGAGCTGACGGCCATTTCACATGTGAGTGTAATACGGCTCATTGGCTTTGTGTCAACCGAGTGAAACACAGCTAAACCCAGCCATGTGTAGCTATCTCAGATGCAAAATACACTTCTGAATTCAGTAATCTAACTGTACATTGACCAGTCTCCCTTTCTGGTATGTCCTTAGTATGTTCTGTTTAAATGGACTTCAGGGAGGATTCAGCGCAGCCCAGAAAACAGCTGCTGTGGTCCAAGGTATTAAGTCAGCCTTCTAAACAGCCTGCGCCCCCTAGTGACGAGTTAGAGACACGCCGGTTTATATCGGGCTTCACACGGCTCTGTGCCGGTGTTTTCCTTTGCGCGTAGAGTGTGCAAAATGGCTATCGGAATTCCGGAGGCGGCTGCTGCTGCACTGCTTCGCGCTGCGGACAGAGGGCGCCCCTGACCCACTGCTCCATTCTTGCCAAATCACCTCAGGTCTGCAAGCCACCAGTCCATTAACTCAGCCCTGCACTGTCTGTGACAGGTGGTGCAATTTGTTTGGGAAAAATTAAAAGTCTAGTCAGCAAGATCTGACACATGTACATACTTTTAAAACATTCCTTTCACAATTTATTTTTTTCCTGTTTTATTGAGGAAATGTAAAATGAGCTCGCTCCTCTCTGTCTCATGTGGACATACCTGATTGTTCTAATGAGAGAATCAAGGTGAGTCATTCATCCAGAAAAATAATTTTGTTTAAAAACAGTAAATACAGAACTATGCAAAAGTCTTAGGGAGTAACAGACAATTATTTAAATTATTTTCGCGTTGATGTAAAACTATGATATTACGTCTGTCAAAGTGTGTTAGCCCCAGTACAGTGGTACCTCGGTTCTCGAACTTAATCCGTTCCGGACTCCGGATCGAATCCTAAAAAGTTCGAGTTCTGATGGAATTTTTGGCATAAGAAATAATGGAAAACCAATTAATTGGTTCCCGCCCCCCCAAAATTACACCTAAATATGTTTTTAAGCATTAAAACACAAAATGAACAGGATAAACCAAGAAGAGTATTTTTTTCTTAATGGCTTCCAAAACGATAAAGATTTTATTCCAACATTACCCCTGTCCTGCCCCGATTGTCCGCTCCTTCCGTGTGCCACGCCCCCTCGTTAACCTCGTGTGGGATCCCCATGTGATCAACTGTTTCTGCAGGTTGTTGTCAATAGTCCTCTGTATTAAGTCCGCGTTTTAGTTTGTTTCCCCAGTCCGGTCATTGGGTGCGTTCCACTTGCTTACAGCCCTGGCTTAAAGCAAGGCATTCTGATCCTGACGCAATGCATTACGGTTAGATGCATTGCGACCTCTCACCCTGCACAAACTGGAACCGCCTCCGTGACGACACACCTTTGCCCTTATTGGCTGAAGGGTTTAGTTACACCCATGACGTTTTTATCCCAAGCAGTTCCGATGCATATCACGTAAAGCAGTGAGAACTGGTTTTCAGTTAATTTACCTGGTAAAATAAAGTTTAAATAAAATACATAAATGCTCTAATAGTACACGTAAGTTAGTGGTTTATTTATTGTTAGTTACTGTAATGTTGCGCTGCTTTATTTGGTTAATCGTCCAGTATGTGAAGAAGGCATTCTAGTAAGAATTGCATTGTAGTCTGTACATGACAATAAAAACTTTGAATCCGGTCCATTGTTTATATTTATTATTACTCTGTATTCGTTAATTTGTTCGTGAATAGCAAACTTTTAGGTTGTAACATTTGTACAGCTATTATGTAACTTTTTGGTGAGCAATGGCTAACAAAATTATATAAAGTACAGTGTAATACCTGATACAGTATTTTCAATAAAATAGCATTATCACCAACAAGCGCTGCTACTACAGCAAATGCGAGGCTGACACTAAAGCGTTACATTTTCTTTCCGCTCAGAGTCGTGCCGCGTGACTCATTTCCTGGCGCATACAATTTATATTAGGTCAGCGCTCACGGTTCGACTTCTGATATTCAGATCGAGTTCTAGTTCAAACTGGTTTGTTCGACTTTCAAGAAATTCGAGCTTTAGTGAGTTCGAGAACCGAGATACCACTGTATTGGCAGCAACCATCCAAAATGTCCATGTAGTTTTTGACTTGACCACTAGCACACCTCATATGGCGAATCAGTACCGCGATGACGATTTAAAACTAGTTTCATTAATGAATTAAGTGACTATTTTGGAGAACAGAAGAATTTCCGGTTAGTTTTTATTGTTGTACTCATAATTTGCACATGTTCTACTATTAAATGGTGTTTTTCATTCTGAGAAAATATACATTTACTACCCAGATAAACAGCTTTAAGAATTTCCTATGACGGCTTAAGACATTTGCACAAGACTGTACATTTACAGTAAATTATTCATACACGGTGGTATGATTAACGCACGTCAGTCTGAGCCAGGTAAACCTGTCTGTGGACGTCATTTCGGTCAGTGCAATGTTTTATATAATTAATTTCGCTAATTGCTATGAAAATGCCCCCCCCCCCCCCCCCCCCCCAAAAAAAAAGCTAGAAAAGAAGCTAAGGAAAGAAGAGAAGGTTAAAGAGAGCAATCACATTCGAAAAGGAGGGAATCGTGCAGAAATATTATAGTGGCGTTCGTGTGACTCGCTAATATGTACAGCATGTCGAAATCCACCATCTCAACAATTGTACAAATCTCACCTTTCATTTCATCCTCCCCCTCCTCCCTTCCTGCAAGCCAAAGACGTCAACTTGAATGGTGAGTACAGTATGAAATTATTGTTTCTGGCAGGTTAAGCATATTTTATAACTTTTTGGTGAGTACACTAGTACGCTCGTAAAGTTATTGGTGTTTCTGGCACTTCATTCAACCCTTTTGTTATTATGAAAAGGGGTGCTTTGGGGGATTCGGTACGCATTATGGGTAGGTTATTATTTCTCTTGGGAAAAATAGTCGTAACTTACGACCAACTTGAGTTACGATCAGCCCTCGCGAACCAATTGAGTTGGTAAGTCAAGGGTCCACTGTATAACTCTAATTAAATTTAATTGAACTTAATACGTTCAAATTGCATTTTTAATTTGTCCAGTAGGAGGCGCAATTGCACCACGGTAAAATCGTCGATGCTGACGGCTGTGCACCCGTCTGTTTCACTGCACTTGTTAAGCAGTCAGGTCCTCAGGATCTGCGGCTTGCAACAAACTCGTCTTGTTCGAGCTTGTAAGCACTTCTCCAACCGACAGCTATTTGGACCCAGTGTGTGATATCTATATTTGCCTTGCCCTGCGTGTTCTGTCTTAGTCGGCGGTGTGCTGAATGCCCAGTCTGAGGACATCTACGCTTAGGTTACACATCTTATGGCTGCTCCCAGGGCATCGTAAAGTCGTCCTTAAGTGCTGCGAGTTGATGTGCATTGGGAGGGGGGGGGGGGGAGGTGCAGTGCAGTGCAGTGCAGTGCCTTGGCCTGCAACAGTGTGTGTCAACTGGGTGGGTACACCAATGTTCATGGCTGGACTAAATACATGCAAAAAGCTCTGTTTATTTGCAGTATTGGGCATTTCAGGTTCAGAAGCTACAAATCCAGACCAGGATTTTGTTTTTACCAACCAGTTCAGCATAAGGAGTCACAGTCACAGAGTACTCAGCTGCTGGGTAGAAACAAAATCACGGTCAGGATTTGTAGCTTCTGGACCTGAAATGCCCAACACTGTTTATTTGTGTGTATATATGTGTGTGTGTGTGTGTGTGTGTGTGTGTGTGAGTGAGTGTACACACTCTGTTCAATAGTCTGGGGTCACTTAGAAATTTCCTTGTTTTTGAAAAAAGTTTGTTAAAATATCATTAGATTGATCAGAAGTACTGTGTAGACCAGTGTTTCTTAACCCAGTCCTCGGGGAACCCCAGACAGTGCGTGTTTTTGCTCCCTCCCAGCTCCCAGCCAATCAGGAACACCAAATACTTGGTACAGGTGCGCTGGGAGCTGAGAGGAAGCTAAAACATGGACTGTCTGGGGTTCCCTGAGGACTGGGTTAAGAAACACTGCTGTAGACATTGTTAATGTCGCAAATGACTATCACTGCTGGAAATGGCTGTTTTTAATGGAATATCTACATAGGTGTACAGAGGCCCATTATCAGTAACGATTAGTCCTGTGTTCCAGTGGAATGTTGTGTTTGCTAAAACAAGTTTATCATTTAAAAGGTTAACTGATCAATTATGTTAGCACAGATGAAAATTGTTGTGCCAATTAAAGAATTTGAGTATCTGGAGCATCAGCAACTGTGGGTTCGATTACAAGCTCAAAATGGACAGAAACAAAGCACTTCCTTCTGAACCTCATGAGTCTATTCTTGTTCTGAAACATGAAGGCTATTCCATGTGAGATATTTCCAGGAAACTGAAGATCTCGTACAATGCTGTGCAATCAGACTCTGATTCTCATTCACTGAGCAGCACAAACTGGCTCTAACCACAACAGAAAGAGGAGAGGGAGCTCAACTGAGCGAGAGGATAAATATATTAAAGTGTGTAGTTTGAGAAACAGACGCCTCATAGGTCTTCAACTGGCAGCTTCATTAAATAGTACCTGCAAAAGACCAGTCCCAATGTCAACAGTAAAGAGGCAACTCCGGGATCTGGCCTCCTAGGCAGAATTGCAAAGAAAAAGCTACATCTCAGAATGGCCAATAAAATGAAAAGACTGAGATGGGCGAACGAACACAGACACAGGACAGATGAAGATCAGAAAAAGTGCTATGGATAGATGAATCTCTGTCTGAGGTGTTTGGATCACGAAGAAGAATGTTTGTGAGACGCAGATCAAATGAAAAGACGCTGGAGGAGGGCTTAATGACATCTGTCTTGCATGGTGGAGGCAATGTGATTGTCTGGGGTTGCTTTGGTGATGGTAAAGTGGGAAATTTGTACAGAGTAAAAGGGATCTTGAAGAAGGATGGGTATCACTCCATTCTGCAACGCCATGCCAAACCCTGTGGGCGGCACTTAATTGGAGCCAGTTTGTCCTACAACAGGACAATGACCCAAACACAGCTCCCAACTATGCAAGAACTATTTAGGGAAGAAGCAGTCAGCTGGTATTCTGTGTATAATGGAGTGGCCAGCACATTCACCCAATCTCAACTCAATTGAGCTGTCATGGGAGCAGCTTGACCGAATGGTATGTAAGAAGTGCCCATCAAGCCAACCCAACTTGTGGGAGACGCTTCCGGAAGCACATGGTGAAACCTCATCAGATCTATGGAGTACCCCAGTCTTCTTTCCTGTGCTGTTTGGTGTTTGGGTCCAGGCCCCCCACACCATAACCAGGATAAGCAGCTGGAAAGCAGATTATGTTTTGGAAACACAGGATGATCCTGAACTGTCCTAAGACATTAGCATTGTCTGTTCTTTTCTTGGGGTCGGAGTACATAAAGGTTAAAAATCTGAAACATCCAGGCTGAAATACATGATTTTTTTTGTAGATCACACAATGTGTAAACAAAGCAAACTCATTACCTCACTGCACATATATTTTTATACATACTGTGATTTTGTAATTAACAACCATTTGTTTTAACTTTATATGATATATTTTTTTGTTCAGAGCAATGATTTTTAAATTAACAACGTGTTATGAAATATAAGATTTGAAAAGATGTCTTTCACCTACTGGTAAAAAGAATTATTCATTTTATTAGTATAAATATTTTAAATGTTGCCTACAGGTACAACTGAGCCTCTCTTCATCAGGGGAGACCTTCTGAAGCACTGATCTGTGATCCAGCTGACTAGAGAGAGGACTGAGCGTGCTCAGTCTGCACCTTGGAGGAGAAGAGCCCCTCCCATCCTATGTGCTGACCTAGAGTCTCATTCCTGTCAGCGGGAAAGTGGCTGGAGATGGACAGAGGACAGGCAGGGCACCTCCAGTCTCCTGTCTCACATTCACTCATTCTCAGTAATCTTGGTAATAAGGTAACTGGAAATGAAATTTAAAAATAAAATTTTAAATAAACCTAGTTAATATGGAACAATAAGAGTTTGTAAATGTTTTATCATAGCTGTCAGACAGCATATGGATCTTCTTCCTTGGGGAATCAGTTTGTTGTGTTTTTGCTGTTTCTTTGTCCTGACATTCCCGTAAGGACCACTATTCCAGACCGAAAAAGATACAGGAAACAGGTGAAAGCAGCTTCTGCCATATGCACTGGAACATTGTGAACGCTCATAATGATAAATGAAACTTACATTGTCTGTTTATTTAGCAACACGTGATACTAGAAATTTAATATTAGATCGTATGCAAATTATGAGTAAAACAATAAAAACTAACAGGAATTTCTTCTGTTCTCCAAAATAGTCCCTGATACCTAGTTGGACGGCTAGATGGACACCACTTCACTTCCCAAACCTCTCCTCAGGGACACCTCAGTCATTCCAAGCATTTGTTAAACTTCCACCACCAGCTCACTTCATTCATTATTCATTCATTAGTTTTAAAACGTCACTGAAGTATTGATTCGCCATATGAGGTGTGTGTCAAGTCAAAAACTACATGGGCATATTGGATGGTTGCTGCAAATACTGGGGTGACATTAGGAGCGATTTTTTCATGATTAAAGACTAACACACTTTGACAGATGTAATATCGTAGTCTTACATCAACATGAAGATCATTTAAAAATTTTACTGTGACTTTTGTATAGTACTCTATATGTAAGATGCCATACTAAATGTTTAGAGGTAGGTCTAGGTATCATGTCATTCCATCTAGATTCACCATAGAAAGTCTCTGCCCTTAGATTTTCTCCAGCTGATGACGGGCCAATGTAATTACTTCTGGCAGTCAAGTTCTCAAGAAAACACAGTTCAACAATCTTCCACACGGTGGCATTATTGAGTCCAGCATTTTTTTTTTTCAAACGTTCCCCATAACCCATAAAACCACATTATCGCAAAGAGACACTTACCCAGTTTGAGGCATGGCGTCATACAACATTGAAGTGAAATGGTTCATACTGGTACCCTTCAGTTAATTCATGCAACCTGAACACATATAATATTAACTTGTATGTTATCATAAGCCACACACACACGCATACAGTAAACCAAAACACCCCAGTCACCAAATACGCAGTTTCCAAAGCTGGGGTGTCATATGGCATACTGGTGTGCGTCACTCAGTAACCCGTGCAAGGCCGTGCTGATACTGTTGTGACATTGAGCGTCACTTGTTGCGAGGTTCAGTTATCACCACAACGAGGAACAGGGAAGCATTGCACGTGTGTTAAGGCGTTTAACTCGCATAAAACCAACGGAAGCACGCGCGTGTGACTGCGCGCAAACAATGACGTCGCATAGATACGGACACGCAATACTGAGCAGGAGCGCGAACGAGGGTGCATTTACTTTAATGTCTGTTCTATCACACTGATGTTTATGGGAAGCCAGGTTGTCATGGAAACAAAATTAGAACTCGGAGATGTGAGACATGAAAAAAGAGTAATATCTTTGGTCACTGTGACATTCTTAGTGTGATTTCCATCTATCGCCCTACTCTTTTAGAGTAGTTAAGGGGAAGAAAAACTACATCTCTTTTGAAAGACATTTTCTGAGCATTGGTAGAATGGGTTGATGGAGAGATCAAAAACAGATCTTTAGTAGGAAAGCACAGGTGATGAACAGGTGATGCAGGTGTTCTGACGAGATGAACTACCCATCGAGACGTACTATCGAGCCTTTTAGCGCATGTGCAGTTCCACCGTT
>JAODLC010000040.1:5962089-5989660 GCA_026781145.1 Hippopotamyrus pictus | reverse complement strand
AGGGTTAGGTTTTAGGGGTTTGGGTTAGGGTTAGGGTAAGGATTTTAGGGGGTTTGGGGGTTTAGGGTTAGGGTTAGCGTTAGGGTTAGGGCTATCGATTAGCACTACGGTAGGATAATTCGACAAAGTAGCTCATTTCGACTGAACACCGGCTACAGGTAGGAAAGATAGATTTTTTTGTCATCTGTTCCCATTAGCTGTTTGCCTTGCGCTGGTCGGATGACCCGTCACACTAATGAGTCCGGTAGGCCTATTTATATATAAAAAGTTGCCCGATTGGCACAGAGCGTAACGACGTACGTAAAATCAGAGAAGATGCGCCTGTCTGTCTTCTAAATCGACCGTCTTCAATCGGGTCTCTGCGACCGGCTTCATAAGACAGGTTAAGGCGTCCGAGGAAGCGAAAGACCCCGGTGCCCTAAAATGTCAGGATGACTCCTGATGTATGAGGGCTCTTCACAGTCCAGAAAACAGAATAATGGCTGCCATCAGCAGCGAGACGCTGCCTGGGGGTGTTTGGCAGAAGCGCTAGAGATTTTCCAAATAGAATTTAATTTCGAGTGCCGCAATCAGATCTGAAAAAGCTATGTATTTACATTTCCAGACGGTGAAGAAAATCTCTGCTCAGTTCAATTTGTGAGATTATACTTCTTCTATATAATTGACCCCTTTCACACTGATACTTGATGATGAAATATAGGTAACGTCAACATGCATGGCTTTTAATGCACGGACTGTTTGGAAGCGATACAACGGGTAAGCAGTATAAGGACTGATTTCATTTATGACTATACCCATGTAATGAGAATACATTATTTACGGCTGGCCGCTTTAGTCCCAATATTCCTGCCCGCGGGGCTTCCTTTTTACGTTTCTCACTAAGTTTCATTCAATGATAATAATTGTATTTATTATCAGACGTTAGTATGTGAGGACCATACAACGATTTAAAGTTTGAAACGAGGAGAGATATTAACCTGAAAGGCAGTTTTCATACCCACCCCGGTGAACAACTTTATTTGCCACCCGCTTCCACCACCCCGCTGGTCCATAACTACACCACGGTTACAGATGCAACTGCCCAAGGGCCTCCGACCATGGAAATGGACCTCCGGGTAAATCTGATACACAGGGGGCCCGTAATCTATCGAATATGGGTGCCTGTTATAAGTCCGAATATATTTATCCCAATTGGTGTATTTCGACTTTTCCCCGCAGAAAACATCCTTGGCAACATTGGAAGGTCAAGCCCGACATTGTTTTCAGCCTGGATACATAGAAACAATCCTCAAATAGAGCAGAACGGAAAGTGCTCAAAGACAAATGATCTGAAGAGGCTCGTCCCCTCTAGTTTTCAGCCTGTTACCTAGTTACTAGCAGTGATCAACAGTAGATCATCTGAAGAGGAGTAAGCAGGAACTGATAACAAACAGGGACCTTGCCTTGAGTTACTCATATTTACAAAATTTGATCATCATTAGTAGGATCCCAGATAAAGATTAAAATCTAAACATTAAATACAGCACGCAATTCTGCGCTCCGAAAAACTACCGATCGCACCAAAAATATGAGAGGTGTCTGAGGCAGTCTCGATTTTGGATAGATTATACCAGAAATGTTGTTGAAACTAGACAAAAATGTGGCCAGTGTTTTCATGTTTATAGGCTTATCGTTGAAAGAACAGTCACATACCACATGGGTAAAACTATACTATGAAAACGATTGTGATATTTACAATGCCCGCAACACTGCAGAGCTGAAATAAAAAAAAATCAGTGCGACTTTACGCGTTTAAATCCAAACCAGAGGATTAAGGTTTTGAAAGGGATTTATATACGACGGCTGGAAAAGAAAGAGAGGACTTCCTTGAGTATGAGCAGTACAGGGTACGTGCTCCTCTCAAGTGGGAGACACTCTTCTACAGAGTCAAAGGCAAATCAGATAAGCATGGCAGACGGAGCCAAAGTCGAGAGCGAATCCGTCTCCAAACCGACTCACGGACGGTCCGCCGCCGACGCTAATCCCAGCCAAGTAACCAGAAACTTAATTCCAGTCAAGATCGACAGTTTTGACAGTTATATGGACGAACTGTTTTGTCAGGGAGCGGGTTCAAGTGGTAAAGCCATGGTCGGTAGCCTGTTGTCTCCCGTGCGTAATGTGGACTCACTGTCTCTTACACCTTGCTCCAGGAGTGAGCAGGCGATCTGGCAAGCGAGCACAGAAATTACCGGACTTCGGGGCAAACATGCGGGGAAAAACCCAAAAGCTGAACCCAAGCCCTGGACATCTCCAGAAAGGCTGCACCAGACGGGGGAACAACCTGCGTTAATAGACAGGGAGCAAAAAGAAACTTTGGAAACACTGATCGGAGAAGCCAGCTCAGCAGTTAATTTGGAAAAGTTTATGACAGACAAGCAAACGTTCGGGGTGGAAGCGCAATCTTCTCATTTCGACTTCTCCGCAAATTTACTGCATCTGAACGCAGCAAACGGCATCGCAGCAGCTCAACAAGTCGACTTTCCGGGAAGCCTTTCGGCGCTTCGCCCCTGTCCGGCTAACGAACAGACGCTATTCGGCGAGGGCAGCACCTTAGGGATCGCACTGCCGCTCGTCCCCCAGATCAAGGCAGATCCCGGCGATCTGCCGCCTCTTACAGACAACAGAGCCGCGGACGGGGACGTGATCGGTTACGCGCAAAGCCTGGCGATGCTGGGCGATCCGTGCAGGATGGTAGCGGCGTCTGCGCTTTGGCGACAGGCAGGTCTGCCGGAGGATCAGCACCAGGACGCGGCTCTGTCCCCGTGTAGGACCGCCGGCGCTCCGGACACCTACAGCGCATATATCGGGTAAGATATCTGGTACACCGAAAACAATAAACTCTGAAATGTTGAATCAGCTTAAAATACTCGAAGTAATCGATCACACGAAATATTTGAAGTTCCCTCTGTAAATAATTGATTCCGTTTAACCAGTAAGAAAAAGGTTCCATAAACATAAATAAGAAAGTTATTTTTAACGAGCAAACGAATAATTTTAAACCACTGAAATAAGAACAAATACACTGACCGAACAACAACTTTGTTTTATTTTTTTAGTGTTGTATGTAGCGTACGCGCAGTTTTCTGGGTGATGATTTAGGTACACCGGCTATTGTGATGAAATAATTTCTAGTACAGCAAAGTAGTGCTTGAGAACTTCTCGTCAACTTACAAGGGCTTATTATCTAATTAAACCGTATTAAATAAATACACTATTATTTACAAAGTCTTATACGGTGAATGGTAATTCATCACCAGTTATCCCTATCAGTAATTATATTAACGGTATCGTTTAGAAGGCGTGCAGAATTTTTTAGCATGGTAGAAAAATATTTTTTGATCGATGTTTATCTTTAAACGTTAAATATCGACACAGCGAATTAGCCATGTTTATATAAAACTAAGAGGGATCAGTTGAGTGAATTGTGGAAAGGGATTTTTTTTTTAATTTTTAGGACATTTTTAACTCTACCCCCCTCCACACACACACACACACACACACACACACACACACGTACGCACACATAATTTCAGTTAATGCCTGATCCTTATTTTCGACCAAATAAGTTCTCCCATCACATCAAAGGCTAATATCAGGTACAGCAGGTTATCAGAGGCGGTGTTCTGTCAAGTTGAGCTACTTTGTCGAGTTAGGCTACCTTAGTGCTAATCGATAGCCCTAAGCCTAACCTCCCAAAAACCCCTAAAACCCTTACTCTAACCCTAACCCAAATCCCTAAATCCTAACCCTAACCCCTAAACGGTGGAACTGCACATGCGCAAAAAGGCTCGATAGTACGTCTCGATAGGTAGCTCAACTCGTCAGAACAACGGCCCGCTCTGCCCTCTGGTTCCGTGACACTTGCTGGTGACAGTGGCATTGCACAGAAACAGAGCTGCCGTCTCCCTTGCAGTGTGTTACCCCAGCGGGTGTGTTTCATCTGTGGGGACGAAGCTTCTGGGTGTCATTACGGCGTCCTGACCTGCGGGAGCTGCAAGGTGTTCTTCAAGAGGGCTGTAGAGGGTGAGAGGCCGTCTTATCGCAGAGAGTACTTCGTTACATGCGGAGGGCTCCCTCTAGTGACCTTTGAAAGGTTTACCCCCGTCGGTCCGAATTCAATGATGGATAGTTCGTGTCATGCTGTGATACAATGTCCAAAAGTTAGCTACAGAAAGAGTTCTCTGTAGGACGGTGCTTTAAACAACGATCACAATTTAAACTGGAGGTTCGGGAATAGTTCTGATCAGTGACAACCTTGCTGTGATTAATGACACACTGGTACAGACTGTAATCAGCATTACAAGAATATCCCTCATTCACAGTGAAAACCAAAAAACATACATGTTGCGCTCGAGTGAATAACTAGGTCCCTTGTTACTATTCAGCAGCTGCCTGATGCAGTTCTGTTCCTGAAGGCCCTTCATACGGAACTGGGTGTTATCTGGCAGAGTCTGATACCAGTGTCCCTCGCTGTCCATGATTATGTCACCATGTCCTCTCAGCCTTGCCTGAGGCTGTGTGTAATATAACACCCTTGATTAAAAAGTGCCCCCCCCCCCACCACCCCCCTCACTCAGCGTGAGAGGTGGTTACGAGGTAGCTGCCCGTTAATAGCTTAGCAGATGGATTTTGATAACATCCCCTCTCCCTTTTTGTGCAGGCCACCAGAAATATTTGTGTGCTGGACGGAATGATTGCATCGTGGATAAGATTCGCAGGAAAAACTGCCCGGCGTGCCGACTGAGGAAGTGCTATCAGGCGGGAATGATGCTAGGAGGTACCATGTGAAGACCGGCTCTAATTGGATAAGACCCTAAAAAGTGCCGCGCCCACTTTACATTACACTGGCTTCCAGCCCAGCCAACAGTGTGGCTCCGCCCACCAAGACAGCCCCTCTGATCACAGAGCCACGCCCACCACATAGCCCCACACTCAGTGGGTTTGAACCCACATTTCTCCTATTCAGCAGGGCCAGCTCTAGCTATTGGCAGACTAGGCAGTTGCCTAGGGCCCCCAAATTACCTGTGCGGCGGAGGAGTGAAATGATTATTAGGTTTCTTGGTAGGGGGGCCTCCCAAATAAAGCTTTGCCTATGGCTCCTGAAAACATAGACCCACCCCTGCTATGTGGTCCTCAAAAAAAACCTCTTTAAAACAGGCTTGCTGGAAGGCAATTGATCTATAATGTCAATTTTAGTGTTCAACCACTCAGTACTGAATATTATAAGTCACTGTTTAGGACACCATCAGCTGCAACACTAGAGTTCTGTAGACAGACTAAACTTTGCTCATCCCCAAAGGAGGAATACTTGAAAATGCGGCTGTAACTATAAGATTTCATCATAGATTCCACATTTGTTACCTGTGACCCAAGCATGTCCTTCGCAGGTCGGAAGCTGAAGAAGTTCGGCACGCTGAAAGCTGTGGGTCTGACCCAGGCCCTGGCCGTCCCATCCCCGTCGGGCCGCTCCTGTGATGGCCAGGCTCTGCAGTCCTGGTCCTGCTTCCCCACCTTACAGGAGCTCAGATTCTCCCCACAAATCATTAGTATCCTGGAGAACATCGAGCCTGAGATGGTGTACTCTGGCTATGATAACAGCCAGCCGGATCTTCCCCATCTCCTACTGAGCAGCCTCAACAGGCTGTGCGAGAGGCAGCTGCTCTGGATCGTGAGATGGTCTAAGTCATTGCCAGGTAAGCGCTTCCGGCCACGAGAAGCCAGACGAGCCTTTTAAACCAATTGAATTCTGAGAAGTAACATTGGGCTTGACTGAGACTGAAACATTTGATCTTTCTTTTTTCAAAGGCTTTCGCAGTTTGCACATCAATGACCAAATGTCCCTCATCCAGTACTCCTGGATGAGTTTGATGTTGTTCTCTCTTGGTTGGAGATCATTTCAGAACGTCACCAAAGAGTATCTGTACTTCGCTCCCGATCTTGTTCTGCATGAGTGAGTTTTACCCTGAGTGCCCCCTTCCCACCCCCCCGTCCTGCAGTCAAGACTTTATTCCGCAGACCCTCAGAGTAACCCTTTGTGTTGCATCCCACATGCTTCCAGGGACAGAATGCGACGATCCCCCATATCCGAGCTGTGTATAGCCATGCAGTTCATCCCTCAGGAATTTGCTAACCTGCAAGTGACAAAGGAAGAGTTCCTCTGCATGAAGGCTCTGATATTGCTCAACACAGGTAGGCCTGGCCGACTTGATTGGTTTCTTTCTCGCCTGAAGATGCTTCACCCCACCCTTGTTCCTCTGTAAGTATTAATTCCCAATATGCCAAACCTCACTGCTGCCTGTCAGAAGAAAGCAGGACGCTAATCCATCAGGTGTGAGATGGTACTTAGGAGCTCGCACTCACCATACAGCTTACCATGAATGAACTGGGGAACGTGGCCTTTGCCTAATTACCTGCCCGTCCACCTCCAGTGCCACTGGAGGGCCTGAGGAGCCAGGAACACTTTGACTCCATGCGGCAGAACTACATCCGAGAGCTCCGCAGGGCCGTGCAGCTAAAGGAGGAGGAGGGGGTGCCGATTTACTCCCAGCGCTTTTACCAGCTGACGAAACTGATGGACGCCATGCACGAGGTACCACGTCCATCCGACGTTCACCTGAGAGTTCTCCCGGCGGTCTACAGGGTGGCTGGATTGATACTGCAAAACTCACTAGGTTCCTGTGCCGTTCCGTTATGATGGGCCGCCCTCAGAACATTGCATTCGGAGCAGGGTTATGCCATTTGACGACATTATATCGTGAGCGGTTAAAATGTCTCCACGATCCGTCCTTACGGAGAGATCGTTAGTATCGCGCTACAGCTCGCATTCCATCAGTTGCAGTGCTATGGCTCCTACACGCATCTTTTGTCAGCCAAATGTGTCTCAACGCACCAATGAACTAGTGATATCGAATAGCGGCTCGTGATCTGGATCTCCTCCTCTCCCCCTTTGGCGCCCTGTTCCCAATATGCAACGCGTTCTCGATTTGGCAACATTGCGTCATGGATGACATGGAGGAGTGGGTCTCTGCAAAGAATTTGACATAGATTTTTTTTTTCTTTTTTAGGTTTTGTTACCTTATATGGCTATATTTTTTTAAAATATGGGAATTAGTTTGGTTGCACAGGTCAGTAACTTTTAAAACAGTCTTAAAAACGAACATGAAAAAGAATCGCAATAGGATCGCGCATTGTGATCTTGTCTGAAAAAAATTGACATGATATTTTTTATTTTTGTCATATCGCCCAGCCCGAATTCAGAGTTCCTTTCGTGTACTATTCATAGATGTGCCTGTGCTGTAGTTCATCCCGACATTGACAGATTTTTTTCCCGGCTTGTCCGCACAGATAGTGAAGAAGGTGAATTTGTACTGCCTGAGCACCTTCATCCAGGCGGACACCCTCCAGGTGGAATTTCCCGAGATGATGTCAGAGGTCATCTCCTCCCAGTTGCCCAAGATATTAGCGGGCATGGTGAAACCCCTCCTTTTCCACGCAAAGTGACGTCACAGCCCCCGAAGGTCAGAAGCCATCCGTGGTGGATCAAGGGAAAGACCGTTATCTCTCGTCCTGAAGCGAATGTAATACGGAATCCTTGTAGGGAGTCATTTCCACTGTAGACATATAACTAATATCACTCAAAAATGAACATCTGTTATTTTTCGATATGATATCTTATATTTTACACGTCATTCTGCCTTGTGGGTCTCATACGTGTTTCAGAAATAGCAGGGTGAGTCTGGACAGCGTCAGAATTTAATAAAGGACTCATATTCAGTAGTATAGATGAAGTGAAGGAAAACAGTTTGTACTTGGATGTGTATATAGTGTTTTCATGGAAACTCCTGTGTAAGCCTGTCAAGTAGCTGTGTGGGAGTGCAAACGTGACTTTTATGGTGACCCCCCCCCCCCCCCCCCCCCCATCGGCTAGGGCTGAGGGTCTCGTGCTTATCTGGGCTCACACAAGACAAACAGTGATGCTCATGGCAGTCATTATAAGAACCTTATGGCCTGTTTTGTCTTTTCGCTAAAATGCAACATTTTGCTCCAACATCATATTATAAACAGCTGTTTGTAACATTACTGTGATGTTTCTCAGCTCTTAAAAGTGTCCTGTAAATTATGTTTATGGACTGTTTTGGATTAAGATGTTTTCTACGGTTTTAATATATTCCTAAAAGGATTGTGCTTTGACTCCTTAAAGAAAATAATCATGGTGTTGGCTGACTATTATCTGTACCTCTTGCATATTTATTTACTACAGAATGGGTTAAATAAAACTCTATTTCCGCTCATTATTTTCCTGCGATGTGCATTATTCCAGCTTTGGATGGATTTACTAGGGAGTATTCTTCCGGAATCAGTAGTCAAGGTCACTCCACATTCTCATGCTCCAGTCACAGCATACATGCTGGTTTTGGCCACCCTTCCAGTTGTTTTGCTCTGTTAATTTTCACATTTCACATTCCATTCACGTAAGCCGAGTCCCTAAATATGGATTACGTGACGCTTTTTTAAGATAAAACACTAAAGTATACATAAATGTTTCTAATCGGCAAAATTATTGATTTAGTCTCATTTCTTTGTTTTATCCAGAATTTTTCCACCTTATTTCGGTTTGTGTTCCGCATTTAATTGGTGAATTCCCACGTCACAGCAGCGTTTATAACAGAGTTTGGTAAGAAGTAGTTCTCAGAATTTCATGGTACAATGTGGCATCATTCATGGTTTTTTGTTCAAATTATTCTCTAAACGGGCCCTTAATGAAGTGAGTGTTGATCCACCGTCTTCATGGTCATCAAAACAAAACCGGGGGAGCCCAGAGCTGCTGTGTTTGGGAAAAGATACAGGAAAAAAAGCGTGTTTGATAAGCAGTGACCGTACACGTCATTTGTGCTGTGTAATTAGCAACATACGTTGGAGAAAAGGAACACTGTAACCATGGCGACCACAGCGCCTAGGACTCGAGGTCTTACGAGGTCCTAGAGGAAGGCCGCCGGACAGTGGGGGGGGGGGGCTTGGCCATCGTGTGGCGCCATAGCCGCCCCGGATCCCTTGACGGATACAATACGAGCAGTAATGTGTGCGAACACATCTCCGAAGGTCAGCATGTTCCATGCAGATATAGAGCGATAGCGAGTCGCCGAGTAACAAGAAAGGAACGTCAGGGGCCGGACGGAACCGCCTGAGATTCCGCAACTGCGCCGTTAAACTCGCCGAAGCGAGCCGGCGGCATTGGGGGATTACCCGCCCCCATCTCCGTGGATGCCTTTGCGCTGGAACGGCGAGCGGGATTTGGAACCTCCCCATTGGGAGGTCACTGTGACCTGGAGGACGTCCTGGTGGAGGACCAGCTCATCTATTTGGTGGTAATGAATCAGGAAAGAACATTCCAGGGAAGAATGCCTTAAAGGAACAGCCAAAGCACAAAGACGACACAGCGATCGCCCATTGGAATGCAGTGTAGGTTGAAGCTGACAGGACCTTCTGTCTGTCTAGTTTACGTCGCTTGTGTTTTTAAGCATTTTTTCCGTAGAAATCCCGCTCCCCTACAGAACGTGAGGGTAGAACCACGAGCCGGAGAACCGCTCGGGTCTTTAGCGGCGTTACGCTCAGCCCCCCAGGGGTGTTCGTCAAAAGCCCATGGTGGAACACAATTTCAGGGATACCTCACAAAAACAGAACCCCCAAATCACCTAATTACAGTTCCTGATAAATTTGATTAATTACAAAAAGACAAACAATATAATTAGCATATAACAGTTTAGGGATGCAGGGGTCTGGAGCCTATAGCAGCCTATGGCAGCCTAGCACAGAGCACTCACATTCACAACAGTGGGCAAATTTGGCAAATCTTATTCACCATTGCATGTTTTTTTTTGGGGGGGGGGGAATTGGAAACCAGGAGGTAGCCTGAGAAAATGCAAACTCCACACATGTAAAACCAGCGTGGAGATTCAAACCCTGGACTCCAGAGGTGTGTGAGGAAACTCTGCTAACTACTGTACCATAATGCTCCCCAGCCCATGTAACAGTCATGATATTAAAAAGAAAAAAATAAAATCAAGTTATATGTACACATAAATGATTGAAGAACAACAAATTTGCTTTTAATGGGGACTGATCAGTCAAAAAGGAATTATACATGTCAGAAAATGATGCCCCCTGCTGACCAGGTTACAGAACACAGTGATTCAGGGTCAGCGTGCTTTGGGGGCACGATTTTCCTGAAACGGCCTTCCGAAAGTAAGAACGTTCAGGGAAACCTTGCATAAAAAACAGCAAATAAAGCACCCCTCTCTCCGTCGCGTCGGCCGCAAGGCGAAGGATTCACCTTTCCCCAAATCGGGGCTAAATATTTCACAGACGCCAGACCCGTCTCCGTCGTAAAATGTGGGCTTTTTGTTTATGACACGCGGGACGAGGCACAAATCCCATTCCTTCTGTTAAAACCCCCATCCAGTTGTTTCCTTTACTGATGTAGCCAAGGAAACCGTTCAGCTTTCCGGCGACAGGTATCACAGAGGCCAACAAAAGTTTGTGAGTTTAAGGAGATCCAGGAGCTCGGTGTCACGGCCGTGACGAGGGAGGTATGGGCCAGTACACAGCTCTGCCCAGGGGTAAAATTATACTCTTGAGTACTGAATCAGGTGAACAAATAAAAAAGTTACTTGGGATGTCTGTCCCAAATATAAAAAGTTAAACAGAAAACAGAGCTTTAATGTGCCGGGGGGAGGATACGGGAAATGTTATCTGCTGCATAAGCCACGCCCCCTGGGTCACATCAACCCCGTCGCCGTTAGTGACTAACTGCGCCTGACGGAGACGCAGTAAATCAGAAGTGCATTTTGGGAGCGGCTTCAATTTGGGACAGCCTCTGATCGCTAACAGCTGTCCCACGGATCGCGAGGGCGACAGATGCACCCCAAAGCCATCCGCCGCCAAGAAGGAGCCATTACTGCGGGAGCTGCATCCTTTTTTTGATGTGAAAATAACAACATTGGTACGCCGGGTATGAATACTAATGCTAACTGCTATCAGAGTTCTGGTTCTGGTGTTTGACAGCGTGAATTTCGGGCCTTCGTACAGCCAGCCGGAAAAACAGAGGATGAGGCAGAGGATGATGTACACCGCGTTCCCTACTGTGGGTCTAAAAGCTGGGAGCCATTTTCCACCGAGTCCAGCTGCCCGTGGGATCTCCGTTTGGGGTGAAGATCGCGCTGGGGAGGCGTCTCTGTACCGTCCCACTGGGCGAAGCTGAATGTCTCATGTCCTGAAACACAGCAAAGGCACATCAAATGAATCACACGGAGCCCAAAAGAGGAAATTCAGACACAAGGCTCTAAATCAGCGAGAGACAACCCTGATCCTGGAGTGCCAGAATCCAGCAGGTTTTCCATCCTACCTGATGAGTCACTATCTGATGAGCCTGAGATCAGGTGTGGTTCATCAGAGACCAGGTAGGATAGAAAACCTGCTGGTCACCGGCACTCCACATCAGGGCTGCCCACCCCAGCTCTAAATTCTTGTAAATTCTCCAGTCATCATCAGCTGTCTCAATCAGTGTGAATCTTCATTATCTGCGTTATTAAGTGACAGCCAGTCACAACAGATTTGGACACACGTCTCGTGCAGGTTTGGCCATTAATGGCATGAGTTTGACTCTTAAGGGATTTCCAGAAACATCCAGTTATACTGATGAACACGTGTGAAGATTTAGCACATTATTTTAGATAAAAGGCACTGATCTCCATGCCTAGCAATGCAGCGCCTGTATAATTAAAGGTAAATGCTAATTATACCTTTGGGGTCAGGCCATGGTTTCTGGCACGGGAAGAACAGGTCGTTTGGACCCACGCATTTGAGTTCTTCCAGACTTTGCGGCGTGTTGACGGGTTGGGGTTTTGGGGACAAATCTTCTAACGCTAGTCCATCCGTTAAGCTCCTGAGATCGCAGGTTCGGCCATAGCCCTCAGTATCCTTGTGGCTGTTCTGGTAGAACATCTCAGCAGTGAGATGATGAAATGATGAATGGTCATGCTCTTGGGGATACGTGGAGAGTCTGCGCATCCAGCTCAGAGGGTTGCCACTGGGATCACCTGGGAGCCAAAGAAACACAGAAGCAGGGAGATGGAGGTCAGCTGACCGTACACCCAGATCAGGCCGGACAAACAGACACCATGATGACAATGACAGCGAGATGACAGTCAAGATGCCGCCAGCATGACACAGGCAGAGGGACAGGCCACCGTGAAGCGCATGTCGGGGAGCTCACCCTCGGTACTGGCCTGCCACGACACCAGGCTTTTGCTCCGATGTTTCTTGGTGCCTGTAGAGAGCCGCATGCCACGACTCCGCAGGAAGCTGGGCCGAGGCTGGAGCAGGACACGGGCCTCTTCCTGGTCCTGAGCCTTTAGGAAGATCTGGAGTGGACAACAAGAAAGACCAGCTTTTAGCCAGTCGTCATCCATTACCATCGCCGAGAGCCTTCAGGAAGTGCAAATGAAAAGCTACATCTGAGGGAGCCATCTCCACTCTGGGCTACCATTTCACGTCACAAACGGCAGTCTCCGTGATCTGACCACTTGCCATAAATGATTTGAAACAAAACACCTGCATGCCGTGTAGCTCATGCTGAGTGAGCTGCGATCACTAGTGGGTTTTCAAGACTAGCGAGCCATAAAATCGGCACAAACTGCTGTCGCTAATGCATTTGGAGTGTTTTTCCCTCACAGTTTAACACAAAAGAAAACACATTCAATTCAGCCTGTGTGACAAATTCAATCAAGGCTTAGAAATTAAAAGCTCAGCTCAGGAACATAAACACGCTTGGTGTGGGACTGTCACATCGGGCTGGCATTCGCTGGGGACTCATTACAAAACGGCACACGTCATCAGCCAGGTGTAGAAGGTCATCCACCGCCCACTGCTAAAGCATGTCAAGTAAGGAGAAATGGATCTTCAGACTTGCCTTCTCATAGTTTTCAATTAGAATTTCCACCACAAGGTTCTGGAACTTGATGTTCATTGTGGCCGCCACCGTCTCCTCGTGTGACCGCATTAGCGATGGCCCAAAGACCACGCCCAGGTTGGGTACGGTCATCAGGTTCACCCGGCTCTGAGCAGAGACCCTGGAAACGGGTGAGAGACAGCTCACAATGCAGCCACATCTTATCTCGATTCTGACAAACTGTGACTATTCTCGTTTTCTGGAGAAGATCAGGATGACTACTGGAGGCGGCGTACCTGACCAGGTGTCCAATCAGAAGGCCCAGCATCTCCATGTTTTTCTCTGGCAGCTTTTGAACCAGGGCTTGCACTGTGGTGACCCTGTAGTCCAAATCGTCTGACTCTGTGAGGGAAAATGTCACATGTACTCAATTCATCAAGGGGCCAAATGTTTGGAAGTGTCAAGAAAAGTTGAGCCAAGGACTCCAGATATAATGATGCCCAAAATGGCAGAGAGTAAATCACGTCACAGCTGATGTACGCTATGGCTGAAAGGATCAGATCACTTACTGACAGCCAAGATGAAATCCTTGTGTAGCTTGTAAGTCATAAGGGGCTCACTGAGACATCTGGAGAAAGACAGTCAAACGGGGACACTGGGATGGGAATAGGCCTCTAACTCACACAGGAGCAGACCACTCATTTGGTTCAAGATCAGGCCTCTCACTCGCTTCAGGAGTAGATCTTTCACTCAGACAGGGGCAGGCCTCTGACTCACTTCAGGAATAGTTCTCTGACTCACACGGGGGCAGGCCTCTGACTCACATGAGGGCAGGCCTCTTACTCTCATGGGGGCTGGCCTTTCACTTGTTTTGGGAGCAGGTCTCGCACTCGCACAGGGGCAAGCCTCTCATTTGCTTTGGGTGCAGCCCTCTCACTTGCTTCAGGGGCAGGCCTCTCACTCACACGGGAGCAGGTCTTTCACTCGCATGGGAGAAGGCCTCTCATTTGCTTTGGGAGCAGTCCTCTCACTTGCTTCAGGGGCAGGCCTCTCACTCGCACAGGAGCAGTCCCATCAATCATACAGCTCAACTTGTACAGCTTCAAAAACATGGACAGTCACACAGGACATAACCGGGCGTTGGTGGCTCACCTGAGGTAGCGCTTCAGACCACTACAGATAGTCTTGTTGTCCCAGACACATGGATCCAAATCCATGTCTGGGGAAGCCTTAGGAGCTGCAAGGAAACATGCAGGTTACAATGTTTATGGTGCTGTGACCTCATGGCGGGTTATCCAATTAGAATGATGCCGGCTGATGTGACGTGGGACGATCCTCCAGGGCAGTAAGGCAGCAGCCTATCTCTCTTACCAAACACTGTTGACATCAGCCGCTGGATTCTGGAGCTGACGCCTTCAGTTCTATAGAGCCCCACTGCGTTAAGGCCTGGGTGTGGAACAGAAACAATTGATCTTACTGCATTTTGGGTCTTTTCAGAGCCCAGCTGTTACCAGACACAGTTCCTGGAGAAGGAACATACAAGGAACGTACATTTTACCACATTTGGTTTTGGCCGGTGGATCGTAACAGTGAGACAGCGAACAACGGTGAAGGTTTCAGCGAACGTTACAGTAATCCAGAAGAAACATAGAGATCGGCCCGTGCTTCACAGAGCTCAGACTATACCACCTTTGGTTTGATTGTTCATATTTAACGAACAGAGTTTCTTTGAAACTTAATCTCATGTAGCACTTGGGAAGTAAGATGGCACATTTTCAAAGACTCACCCCTCTCTTCGACCAAAGTGATGCTCTTCTTTACGAAGTTAAAGCCGGTCTCGTTTAACAGCGCTGCAGAGAACGGGGACACCAGTGTCATTAAAGCACACACAGGGGGTGTCGGTCACATCTCACGTACAACCCCAATGAATCCCAATGAAGTTGGGACGTTGTGCAAGTTGTAAATAAAAACAGAATGCAATGATATGGAAATCTCATAAACCCATATTTTATTCATAACAAAACATAGAAAACACATCAAATGTTTAATCTGAGAAAATGTATCATTTTAAGGAAAAGATAAGGTAATTTTGAATGTCATGGCAGCAACACGTCTCAAAAAAGTTGGGACAAGGCCATGTTTACCACTGGGTGGCGTCCCCTCTTCTTTTAACAACAGTCTGTAAACGTCTGGGGACTGAGGAGATCAGTTGCTCAAGTTTCAGGAGAGGAATGTTGTCCCATTCTTGTCAGATACAGGATTCTAGTTGCTCAACTGTCCTAGGTCTTCTGTGTCGTAATTTTCATTTTATGATGCGCCAAATGTTCTCAATGAGTGAAAGATCTGGACCACTGGCAGGCTAGTTCAGTACCCAGATCCCTCTTCTACGAATCCATTATGTTGTAATTGATGCAGTGTGTGGTTTGGCATTGTCATGTTGGAAAATGGAAGGTCTTCCCTGAAAGAGATGTCGTCTGGATGGCAGCATATGTTTCTCTAGAACCTGGATATAACTTTCAGCATTGATGGTGCCTTTCCAGATATGCAAGCTGTCCATGCCATATGTACTAATGCACCCCCATACATCAGAGATGCTGGTTTTTGAACTGAGCGCCGATAACACGCTGGGTGGTCCTTCTCCTCTTCAGATGATACAGCATCCCTAGTTTCCAAAAAGAATTTCAAATTGAGATTTGTCTGACCACAAATTATGTTTTTTGATTTGATCATATTATGTACTATAGATGATGATATTTTTGACCTCTTTGCAATTTTTCCACCGAGGAACTTTTTTCCTGAAATTGCTCGACTATTTGTCGATGCAGTATTAGGGGGTTTGGTGATCCTCCGTCCATCTTTACTTCTGAAAGACACTGCAACTCTAAGACGCTCTTTTTATACCCAGTCATGTTACTGACCTATTGCCAATTGACATAATTATTTGTTCTTCCAGCTGTTGAGTTTTTGTACCACTAACTTTTCCAGCCTCCTGTTGCCCCTGTCCCAGCTTTTTTGAGATGTGTTGCTGTCATGAAATTCAAAATGAGCCGATATTTTTCACTAAATAGCAAAATGTCTCACTTTAAACATTTTACATGTTTTATAGGTTCTGTTGTGAATGAAATATTAGTTTATGAGATTTCTATGTCATTGCATTGTGTTGTTATTTACAATTTACCCTACGTCTCAACTCCATTGGAATTGGGGTTGTATAAACCTCAGCACTCATTGTAATTGATAGTGATATAATATAGTTGATGAATAAGAAAAGAACCCTAGAACAGTAAGCTTGAATGATCTGCATGTCTGTAGCACTAGAACATGGGGGCAAATTATTGATGTGATTGTCTAACTTGTGATGACCAAACTACTGTTTTATTCCTCTAAGGAAATCACTCTTGCAATCTAAAAAATCAACAGAGGTATGGTCCTACAAAGATGTCTCTCAATACATGCAAAATATTGGTTCTATGTTCATCTCTTTCATAACTTCATGGCAGATGGATAGTAAGTAGTTGAAAAATGCAGTTAAATGCAAGTTTGCCAGTGTTTTTTTCTTTGCCACAATGATTTTCTTGTACAGCTTCACCTTAGTCATTTTTCAGAGTGGAATCCAGGTCAGAACAGAGAAGTACCCAGACAGAATGGGAACATTAATGTTTGTTTAGCGAACAGTTTTAATTTAAGCAATGCGCAAAGTGAAGATCCAAAGCCAGGGTCAAACGGGCCCTGGAGCAATTGTGCTTAATGACTTTGCTCAAGGGCCCAATGGTGATTTTTCAGCAAGTCCCAGGATTTGAACCCACAGCCTTCTCAACCTGCGGCCAGTCAGCATGAGTGATGCCATGATCTATTTTGGACGAAACAGTCATGAGTTTAAATCCATTGAGTCAGACTGTTGCAGCTAATGTGAACCAAAGCAAAAGGATGTTCATACAAGTTGAATTTCTGTGCATGTCTACTATACATGAGTACTTTTAGTTCTTTGAATGGCCATTTTTGACCATGTATGACAGATGTTATGAAATTTCATTAATATAATATGTATAATTTTGCTCTAATAATGTATAACAGGACTTTTTTGAAATAATATGATTCTGATACAGGTTGTATTAAATATGTACAGTACAGTGCAAAAGTCTTAGGCAGCCAAAGAAAATGAAGTTTAAATGACCTTCTTGTTAGTGTAAAACTATGCTATTATGCCCGTCAAAGTGTGTTAGCATGACCAGTGCAAAACCATCTGCTAAAATCACCCTAGTATTTGCAGTGACCATCCAATACACCCATGTATTTTTTTACTTGAATACTAGCACATCTCGTATAGCTAATCAATATCTCATTGACTTTTTAAACTGATTAATTATGTGAGCTGGGGATGAAATTTGATAAGTGAAATGGCTGAGGTGCCCCTGAAGAGAGGTTAGGGAACTGAAGTGGTGCTCATCTAGTCATCCAACAAGATATCAGAACTTTTTGCAGAACGTAAGAGATTCTTACTAGTTTTTGTTGTGTTATTCTTAATTTGCATGTGTTCTAATGCTGCGTTGTGTTTTTTTTATTCTGAGGGAAAGTGCACTTGCTACCCAAACAAATAGCTTTAAACGTTTCTTTTGACTGCCTTAAGACTTTTGTGCAGTACTGTATATGCATTATGCAATGTTTAATTACAAAATACATGTAACATAAATCATTAATCAGATTTGTCTGCTGCATAGCAGGTTGTGTGCCCACTTCCTCTGCTTTAGGTGAAAGTGTTCAAATTGTATCTTCAATAGTTAAATGATTATTGTGATATTATTGCCATATAGATATTATATGTATTATAGTAGTATTATAGATACTGTTGTATTTATTCATTTATTTTTACATAATTGTTTCACAATGTGTAGATAGGTGTCTTAGGTTTTGTTATTCAGACACATCAAAAGAGGTATTACTTTTGAATTGCAACTGTTCTTAATTGTGTGTTTGCAGTTTTAATAATGGATAAAGCAAATTCTAGTACCTTCTTTACTGAAATTGCATCGACCTGTGAATCCAAAACTGAGGTCTTTACTGAACCTTGAATTTTGTGTACCATTACATGCCTAATTAACAGGCAGTGCAGGAGGTAGCTCGGTGATTGAAGCCTACTTTGGTGTTCCAGGCTCAGACACAGGGGGCTCTATGTTGTGGTGACCTTGAGCGAAATTCTGTTCGCGATAAAAGTGTCTGGCTAAATAAGTTGATATAAATAGTAAATCACTGGATAAAAGCATCAGGCCTACTTCTAACCCAGGTAATGAGGGCCGCTCTCAGTGTCTTTAACTGTTCTTGGTAAATTTGCTGTCATACAGAATGCCCCTCACAGCCCTGCAAGTACAGTAACACGTTTTAATGTATTTGTAGAGCGACAGGCTTTATGTAGAATAGCACGAATATTACATAAATATTCTCCTTGACTTACGGGACAGCTTATTCTCATTGCTCAGATGACGCTTTCAGGTAGACACTTTTACAGTTAGAAGTTAATCTTCTACATGCCCATCTTGTACTACTGTATATTTTACTGAATCAGTGATAAGGACGCTTGATGGCAGAGTTGGCGGTGGTGGTGCATTGTGGGTACAAACCTGCTACAGCTCCATTTAGTTTGCATTTTCTCTCCATTTTGTGTGGATTTCCTTTTGGGATACCCAGCTCATTAAAGTGCACTGGGGGCTCTATAGCTTGGTGGGTGAGTGACGGGCAGCTACCTAGGCTGTAGCATGGTTCTATATCACCACAGCCCTAGCTCGATACACAGTTATTGATTATGAGAGATGGAAGTTAGATTTATCACTAGGCTTATTGAACCTCTCCTGAGACTCTTGAACCAGGCAACATCAGGTCCATAAGGACCAGAGTCCTTAACCATGATCTGTCCTGTGATCACAGTAATAGACTCAGAAGGTTGCAAAGTTAACACATAATAATGAGACATAATTAATGGGTTACTCAGCTATAGCAGCAAATACTGGGTAGGAGAATGCTAGGAAAAATAAACAATAAACATTCAACTGCAGGCATCAGAGACAGGCAACAAGAAAGTCACATTAAATTATATAGTTTAATTATGTGATTCCTGACCAGATTTGTGTCTAGCAATGAAATTGTAGATCTGTATCTGCAGTTGATTTGACATTTTAAATTGTTCTTTGAATGCTGTGCGCAATATGTTAAATGCTCTGTGTTATATATTTTACAAAAATGCGTGATTTAAAGTAAGAGAACTCAGACTAAAACAATTTGAAACATGACCTTACAAATACTGAGGCATTTCTGAAAGTAGATTGAATAAATGAATAAATAAATAAATAAATAAATAAATAAATGATTATACTTTATAATGGCCAAGGGGACTACGATGAAAACAAAGGATCTGAATTTGGGCTTATGTTCAATATTATTCAGGGAAAGAAAAGCTGCTAATCCTTTAGTTCCGCTAATCTGTAATCCTATTACATCCTTCATCAGTTTCTTTACAGTTGCTAACCAGGGCCTGACCCATGATGCAACACTCTGGGAGTGTACGATTGGTATCTCTGAGAGTTTGTTGCATGTCACACAGCTCCTCCTCTCTGACTGGTCTGTACTCCGACCTATCAGTAGAAGAAAAGGAGGGGAAGGATTAGGTATATGGGTCACATTCATTAGCAGCAGGTTGAAGGCAGAGACTGAGCTATTATGGGCCTGGACTAATCTTGGGATGATTAGCAAGACCTATTATCTATTCTCAAATTTTATTGATTGGTGCTTTGAGAGCAGCAATGCATGGTTAGGTTACTGGCATCTGTGGATTGTCTGCTAGATCTTGCACTGCTTCTGAAGCTGTTTTCTTCTGGGGAAGACAGGAAGAACATGTCGTATCCATTGCCACAGCACAGATGTGATATCTATTAGGTCATTATCTTGAGGAGAGGTATAGGCCAAAAACCGTAGTGACAGAGTTATATTACCTTCTGTTTTATTAAACAAAACAGGATTATTTAGGAACGTATAAGACAGTCAGAGACAGAAGACTGCACTAGAAACTGAGTAGCAAGTAGTGAATCACTGCCGGCTGGTATTGTACATACATGCTTTAAACATTATTTTGTGGTTATATGACCAAATACCATTTTACCAACTATACTGGAAAGCCAATTATATGAGCCATTACCATTACTCAGCTCCTGGCCTGTCTGTCCCTCCATCTGTTTCTGTCTCTCTACTCTTCACTTTCCTCCGTCTCAGGCTTGCTGTACACCTGCTAAGTTCTGGAAAGATAACTGGATAATTTCTTGCCACAGTTTAGTCAGTTATTAAGTACAAATGTTTTTCTTGAACAAAAACCCTGAAAGCATATTTTATGCACATTTTCTCAAAAATCAAAGATCATTAAAAGCTCCCGGTCTGTGAAGGAATGCAATCATTGTTGGCCATAATTACAATTAAGATTTCAAGATGCCAGATGCGTATAGACATGAGACAACAGATGTTTGTTCAATGTACAGAAAATAACAAGTCATAAGTTAATGAAATGCATGATTCTGATTGAGGCAAGCTTTTAATTTACTTTTTGTCATTTAAAATATCACCCTCGGTGACTGAGAAGAGATACCTATAATTAAAAATATATATGAAATGATATCTTTCAGATTTTATTATATGCTGCAACATTTCTACAAAGACACCTGTATCCAAGTATATAAAATGGAATGACATGTTGCTTCTTCATACAAACAAAACCTTTGACTATCTGGAATGACCAGATCTGAACCCTAAATTCCATTATATATTATCACTGCTGTTCACAATTATTTTAATTTCCAGTTCCTTGCTACATGAGAATGCTCCTTTGTGGCAAGAGTCTAATTCTTTATGTAACTTACAGGCAGAGTACCACTAAACATAATTTTTAATATCCAAGGGATGATGCCTTTATTTTATGAATTTCTCACACTCGGTACAGGTTATGGCTGTTCTTGACTGCACTCAACCATGTGTTTCCACACTGTTAGGGAATAACAGTGATGTATAAGAGACATGCCTGAGACATAGACTGGGGATACAGTGTATTGTTGTCAACCCCTAGTTCATGTGTCATTACATACTTTAATGATAATTAGTTATGACCCAAAGATCCCACCACGGTTTGCAGACTGTGTATTTAAGTTGCAGGCTCAAGTAATTTGTGAGACACTAGGACGTCATCCGTAAGAACATCGTTCGCCGCTTACCCCATTGCAGACTCTCTGCTCTGGCTCTGGTTAACTTTGGACAAAGCCGTCAAGGACATCCTGGCTAGAGCACTACCGGCAGGCTTGCGGTCTGAGAGGCATCTTCGTACAAAAGGCTGGGGGCTATATGCAGACAGGGGGAGCTTAGAACGAGGGCTTTCACTCCAAGGCCGCAGGAGTGTGGGGCTCTGGGAGGTAATCCAGGTCTCACGTTGAGCCGCATCCTGGAAGGACATGGACTGCACTGGTACTGGGGCTCTCCTGTCCTCATGGCTGACCTCATGCTTCCAACCTGCACTTGGCATACTCTGCGGTGAACTCGCAAGGCTAATGAGCCCTGTCTGACCTGAGGGCAGCAGGGGAAGGTTGAATGGGGCAGAGGAACTACCTTCAGGTGAACCTATAGCCAGCTGGCTCACAACTAGGGTTCTAGGTAAGTTTTGGGAAGAAGATTGCAGCTTTCTTGAGATGGGGGGGTTAGTTACTGGTTGTCTGATGACAGGCAGAACGGTGGTATCTCCATTGGAATGACTACCACTGCCCCCTTTAGTTCCTACTCTAGACTCAAGGGATAGAGGAATTTTTCGATCTTGCCCAGTCTGGACAGTGTTCATAGAAGACTCAGCGGAGTCTTGCAGATGTACGATTTTGTGATCCCGATGATAGAGATCATCAGCCTCCTGTTTCTCGGGGTCACCCTCAGATTCCTGCAAGCTGTCAGGCCTGGCCCAAGACCCTGCCACCGTATCCTGGTGGTGCAGGCTGCAGCAGCTGGACGGAGAAGTCACCTTCTGCCGAGATGAGTGCAGGTGTTGGGAAGCTGTACAGGCCCTGCTTGGCATGGCATCCTTTCCTTCACTGTCTGGTGACCTGTCTGTCCGGCTAAATGAATTGTCCATCAAGACCTCAGGAGGTGGTGGTGGAAGGGGGTCCACATCTGAGTCCTCAACTTTGATGCGTGTCCTACCTCCCATATGCCAATTGTGGTTAGAAATGGTGTCACAGCTTTCCGTTTTACCAGGTTTGTTGGGAGAACCATATTTTCTGGCTCCTTGGGAAATAACAGATACATTAGATGGGTTATGGCTTTGATTTGAATTTTCCCTGCAGTTAAAAGTGTTAATTAGCCTTTTTACAGAACTGTTGCTATATAATTGTGAGGTTACGTGTGTTGGAGATGGGTGTGGCCTGGGTGGAGGCACGACCCGCAGAGCTCCTCTGTCTCCTTTGCTACCTTTCGTCCTTCCTTCGACATCTCCCTTTTTCTCTTTTTCACCCACCTCCAGCTCTTGCGAGGAGTGCCTCCTGAGACGTGCTCGAGAACAGTGGGAGGTTCTCTTCTGGGAAGGGCTACAGGGCAGAGGCACTGGCTGCTGGGGCCGTCTGCAAACTGAGTAGCCAGCAGCCGCCCGACTGTCTGCCTCACCCATAGTCCTGCTTAGCTGCTGACGGTGGCACTGCTGAGGCAGTGTGGTGCCCCCTATCTGGTGGCACAGGGACCCCACAGACCATGAGCGCCGAAGCACACTAATTACTGATGGGCTCCTTTTTGTCCCAGTGGAAGTCACCATTTGAAGAATTTTGGGCTTCTGTTCCATGTCCTGCTTTAGCCAGAGAGGGGCAATGTTCCCCAGACTGGTTGCCCGCTTAGCCCTGGTCAAAGATCTTCCATCGCCTGCACTGCTGCAATTGCTGTTAATGGAAACAGATTGATTGCATTCATGATGGTTGTACTCAAATCGGTTGAGTTCGCTGTTGTCGGCATGACGTTGGGGCCTTTCAAAACCATTCAGCGATTCGCTCTCTACCCCGATTCCGCTGTCCTCGCTTTGCAGGGAACCGTCCTCCGGAGCATGCTTTCTTTTTGGGCCCATTGCCCCAACTCGGGCGACTACCTGTGCCAGCCGCTGCTCGGCCGCACGCTTGGCTCTCAGCTTCTCATCTAACAGCGTGGAAAGGGTAGCAAAGTAGACTACCGCATCCTCCAATGCCGAGTAATCCGATCCCCCTGCTGAGTCGACCCTCAGTATCGTCTTCGCAGATGTGTACTGTATCACGTGCTGCAGCTGGTCTGCAGGCTGGATCCTGGCTAAGTTATTTTCGTGTTCCCTGAGCATCGTCTCTCCTTCTTCAGCCATGTTCTCCAGCTGGTGGTTTATTTCCTCATAGCGCTGTGCCATAAGGTCTGTCATGGGCTGAAGTGATCGGTGAGTCTGGGTTACTTGATGCAGCAAATTCTTTAGGGCCTCATATTTGGAGATGCTAGGGCTAATATGTCCATCAGCACCAGGATTGGAGTGTGCCAGATCTCTGTCTTTGAAGTCTGCCTTGAACAAGGCTAAGGACAGTTCCTCTGCTTCGCTGTGTCGGCCTTCTTCGCTCTTCCTTGACCTCGTTTCTTCAGCATTTCCTTGCTGTTCCTCCACTATGGTATTCACTTGGGTGCTCCTTTGTTGAGACACTATCCCATTTCCCCCTTCCTGGGTCTCAGCACTGTTCAGTAGCACAGGAGTCAGCTGGACTGGAGAGGGCCTTTTCTCCTGGAAGGTGACTGGTAATTTCGTATCTTCACATAAGTGACATGCAGAGTCTCCATTTCCTGTGTTTTCCTCTCTGTTGTGTTGGGAGTCCTCCTGGTCTTCCTGCAGCAGCCACCTTGCACTGCTAGAGGGTTCCAAGGCTCCTGTCAAACGTTGGCCCTTGGAAGGAGAGCAGCCCATTTCTGTGAGTTCTGAGAAATTTCAACTCTACACACAAACAGGAAATAAACTGGAGCTCCAAACCAGTGTTGAATAATGGGACTTATAAGGCTGCGTCGAAGTATAAGCATTCATCCAAAAGCCCCATCACTCGTTTTGTGGTCCGAAGGCAATTTGAAATCTTCAACAGCATAGAAAAATGTCAAGTCCAATCCCAAGGTTCCCTTCCTCATTTCGCACTGTATTATCTATGAAAAGTTTCATGTAACTCCTTTTTTCTGGAGTCTCTAAAGGCGTTTGGTGTCCTTCCACTGGAAGAATTGGAGCTGCTGAGAGCAGAAAGAGGATCAGAACTCTCCTCCCCTCTCTCACAGCATGTGCAGATGGTCACATTAAAGAAAATAAAACCTGGAGCCTAATAAGATCTTAAGCTCATTCAGGTAATCAGCCAGCTTGGCTCTGTGTATTTATAGCCAGCAGTGCCGGAGTGCAGCCCTCAACCAGACTTTTTGGCTGATTGAGTTACATGTAAATTTGGTTAATTTGCCATGTAGGAGAAAACATATGTAGTCTTTAGTACATTTAAAGTATTCTAATTTAATCCAAAATTTGTAGGAAAATTATGGCATATTTACCAGCTGAGAAAAAGTCAATCATAGGAAAAATAAGAATGTGCACAGATTAGTAGATTTGCATAACAATTCACATTTCGGTACAAACCTTAGTTTTGAGTTCACAGTTGGGTACAATTACTTTATAATGGTGAAAACAGAATGTGTTTTTAAATTGTTTACTATTAAAACAACAAACAATTTGAAACAGCTGTAAACCAAACATATGACAATGTGTCTGTTCATATGTCTGTATAACAAAACCTAAGAGATACTTACTTGCACATTGTCAAAATATATAAAATAACTGAAAATTGAAATCATAAACAATCACAAACTAAGTCCCTTCTAAATCCAGTGTTCACTTTTACAGAGTATGGCAGTATATCTGTAACAATAAACACTGATATAGACTTAGGTGTTTTTAGTGCAGCCTGGATTTCCTAGCAGAAGTGCCTTAAATGTCATGGGAAGACGAACTTGCAGAGGCTGCTTCTGCTTGCTCTGGTTGTACACAAACGCTGATGATGTCGACTCAAACGAGTCAGCAGGTTGGCTGTGTTTCCAGTCACATATCCAAGTTCAGTGTAACAGGGCTGACAATTTCGGTCTTATCAACTACAATATCTCAAGAATTGTAGGTGTAACTTATTGGAAAACCAAAATGTTCTTGTACTATTGATTTAAGTGATGTACAAGGGTCTTTGAGCTCTCATTTGCTGTTATGATTGACAGTAACCAGCAATATTTGTAACTAACTTACAGCCACAATAAGAATGATGTTTTTCTGTGCTGAACTTTTACTTGGTTTCTTGGTGCGTACCAAACCAGAAATGATGTAACCTAAGGGCACGATGAATAAATGTACTATTATAGTCCTAATAACAATTTTAACTTTTCTCAATTATTATAGACCTATGTGTTTTATTAAATTCCACTCCATATATAACAGGTCAATCAATTTTTAAAAAATCTGTCCCACTTACCATTATTATTATGGGCAGTTCTTTGCTGATCTAAGTAATCCATTACACAAATCTTTATGTAAATCAAATTTTATGTTAGTCAGATTTACCCATACCTATTATACAAGATGTAAGAATGTTTGTTTTGTATTCCTCTGTGACACTTAACTACTACAACCATAAATTAATTGCAAATTACTGGGGCAAACATTAGAAACATTTACTTTTATACCAATGATTTTAAAACTTCATCCAGTTCATATTTGCTTATCATTCTGTATTAATGCACTGAAACATTCACATAATTTGTCCTGTTTGCTCAGAATACTTATATAAGAAAATTACTTGGTTACCATTTATATTACATTTTTCATGGCACAAATCCTATTAATCTGCTTCCAATATCAGCCAATATCAAATTGCTACTTTTTATGCCTGTCAAAATGTGTCAGCTTAGCCATTTCAGAACCTCTGCTAAAATCACCCCAGTATTGCAGTGACCGTCCAGTGCAGCCATGTATTTTTTGACTTGGCCACTAGCACACCTCTTACAGCCAGTCAATCTGTCACTGACCAATTAAACCAATTTATTTAATCATTTAATTGAGCTGTTGGTGAAATTCAACTAACTCATGGAACGGCTGAGGTGCCCCTGAGGAGAAGTTTGGGAACTGAAGTGGTGTTCATCTAGCCATCCAACTAGATATCAGTAACTTTTTAGAAAACAGAAGAAATTATTACTAGTTTTTATTGTGTTACTCTTAATTTGCACATGTTCTAATGTTAAATTGTGTTTTTTGTACTAAGCCAACGAACACTTGCTACCCAAATAAACAGCTTTTAACATTTCTTTTGACTGCCTAAGACTTTTGCACAGAACTGTGTATATGTATGTGTGTGTGTGTGCCAAGCTTGTGGCATCCTCCTTCTTTCAATTCACAGTTATCCTAACCAACTGACATTCTAGCCCACACCTACATCCTAGGTCAAAGAAGGTTCTGGCTGGAATTCCTTGGAGTCTGGTACCTGTGTACATGTTTGCTTACTGCACAAAGGAGCACAGGAAGAGGGCAAAATGGAAAGAGTAAGAGAGAGTATGCAGCACTGAGCCAATCCAGTCCCAAGCATGTGCTAATCCAGGGTTAGCATTCAATTTTTAGCCTTTTAATTTTGTCTGTGCTTTCTTGTGGACACTGGACAAAGCTAATTAATAGATGCTTTCTGCTGAAATATATTGCTGTGTTAACTTCCTTTCAAGCATGACAATTGATTGGTGATTGGAGTCAAATTGCCAAGTTTTTCTTTAATAGCTGGGTGTTCGCAAACACGAACCTTCTGACAGCCTTTGAAGATCGTATGCTGAAGCGTTTCTCAGGAAGCAATTTGCTCATGTTTCAGATTGCAGCCAGCATATGCTTCTGAAAATAGCACGCAGCTTTAAATCGTCCCGGTATTTTTAGTCGGCCTTATCAATCCTGTGATGGTGATTCATTTAGTGCGAGGGGCTTTCGGAAAACAGACACATCTGGCATCTGGGAGAAGTCAAGGTAACATAACTATTTCTGCGTCTACTTGTTTATGCATAGATGTTATCTGCTGGATTTCAGCTGTTTGATGTCAAGATAAAGCATGCTTTGATATACATGAGCATCTGATACATATATAATCAGAAATCTTTTAAATGAATTTCTTTGGATTGAAGTAGAGAGGGTGCACCAGTGTGCGAGACCCCAACGTGGCTTCATCTTTGTTTTTGCATGTTCTTCCCTTGTTGTCATGAGGTTCTCTCTGGGTACTCTGGTTACCCCCCCACAGTGCATGTGTGAGCGAATGATGTGCGAGTGTCCACTGTGATGGGCTGTTGCTCCGTCCTGGGTCATTCTCTGCCTCGTGCCTGTAGCTTCTGGGATAGGCTCCGGAATCCTGCATTGGACATGCAAGTATGCAAAATGAATTAATTTGAAGTAGAGTAGCTAAATATATTTATTACACGGCTCTCTGGAATGCTTGATTCTGATTGGTCAGTTGTGACAGTTGCAGGTTCGTTCTTTTCAAATAAAAACCGCTC
>JAODLC010000040.1:5947551-5958236 GCA_026781145.1 Hippopotamyrus pictus | reverse complement strand
TCCCGTCCCGTAACAGCAGCGAGTGGGAATGCGCGGCAGGCCAGGCTGACAGCGAGCGGCCATCGAGAAGACGAAAGTAGGAGGGACTGGGAGATCAGAGGTCAAAGGTCAAATAATAAAGCTGGCGTGAGTCATCCTAAGTGCATGTGCAGGTCGCCAAACCACGCCGTGACCTTTTCCCTCGCACGCTAGTGTGGCACGCGCGTCACCTTTCAGGACAAATTGTGCGGCCTTTCCCCATGTCACGTTCCTCTATGCGGGACGGCCTCTGGGGCCCCCTCCCCCCCCCCCGCCCGGCCGACGAGGCCGCGAAGGAGATTCTTACATTCTGTAAGTTGAACAGCAGCTGTTGCTTGTACGGCTCAAACTCGTGCACGAGTTCATAGCCTTCATGGTAGAAGTTAAAGAGACCCTGGAGGAAAGCCAGTAACTGCAGGGGGAGAAAGGAGAGAGGCAGCAGGGTGAGCGCGTCTGCATTTCATGAAGCGCCAATTAGGAGGAGGGCAGTCCAGAATGAGCAGGGGGCAGCATTAGCTGAGCTGATTCGGGGGCGCCATCGGGGCCGGGGACTCGAGCGGAGTCCCGTCACGGAGGGGGGGAAATGAAAGCCTCTTAGCTTTTAAGTAACAAAAATATCAGGAGCTTTCAAATCCTCAGAGACCTGCGCGCACACACACACAGATACACACACGCACAGACACATGCATAGACACACGCACACACACACTTCATATATTCCTATCATTATGGGGACTCTCCATTCATTTCTATCAGTATAATTCTAACCCTCACTATGACAACCTTAACCCCTACCCAGCCCTAACCTTAACCATACGTAACCAAACAAAATACAAGATTTCTGGCATTTTTAGTTTTTTGATTGCAGTCACAGATTTTTATAAAATTGAGGTTATCCTTTTGGTGACCGAAAAAATGTCCCCACAAGGTAAAAAGTAACAGGTTTTTATCACATTGTAAGGAAATCTGGTCCCCACAATGTAATCATTACAAAAACACAAACACACACACACGCACACAGAAACACTAGCGAAAGCATTTCTGAAATTTTCTGGAGCCGGTCCTCCTGTAACTACTCCCCCTTAAGACAAGTCCTTTCAGCTACATGAAGTATCTCATCTTGTTTTAGCCAGAAACATAGGAGTGTTTCACTTCCTTAGTGCGTGACGGGGAATGAGCCCTATGTGACAGCTGCAAATTAACAGCACGGGGATTTGCGAAAGAAAAGAATCACGGTGTAGTCCTCCTGTGTCCTTAAGCTGGGCTGGGGGATTTCCGAGCGATGCCAGCGGGTGACCGCACGTTTGGATGTGACGGCTTCCCTACGTCAGTCTGGCAGTGAACGCGGAGAACTTACCGGCTCCACAAACTCAAATTTCTTTTTCTCCTGAACTTCTTGGATTTTGAAGACATATTCGAGAGATGCATCATAAAATGCCTGTCTCTCCTTATCGATCTGCACGTCTGCCTAGGAAGAAGGGAAAGCTGGTCACCGGAACAGCAAACATATGACCCAATGTTCCTCACATTATCCGCTTCGTCTTAAATGCGCCATTTATGCTAACCACAGCAAACAGGCTTACCTCTTCTAAAAATGTATCTTTCTTTTTTGTTGACAAATTCAGGTGCTTGTCTAAAGCAGAGTAGTATCTCTCCGTCTCTCGGTCAAACTTCTTCTTTCCTTCCTGAAGGAAGAGAAAAAACAAAGTGTTCAACAACTGAAACCTAACATTTGAGCTTTCACAAGCGATCTGACTCTGGAGCGTCTAGGGGACAGTCTAACCTCACAACCCTCATTCCCACTGTTTGACACACAGCAGGAGATTAAAATAAACTATTATGAGTAATTTGAGAAGAAACGACAGTAATTTTCTTGGGAGGTAAATGTTTTCGTTAATTATCCTAATTGGATTTTTTGTTTGTTTCCCTTTTCACGTTAATTACACAGAATAGGCGCCATTGTCCCTTTTATCCAGGCACCATAAGGTTATGAAACGCATCTCCAAAGTCTGCTGACTCACACAGAGCTGGCCAGGGGCTGGGGAGACTGAGGACGGCACAACTACGAATCCTGAACTTCTGCTGTAAGCAAGCAGAGAAATGTCATCTTACCGGGAACACAGAGACGGTCTGTGATGAGAAGCAGCCTTCAGAGCCAGTTAGCAATTAGCTGCAAAGAGCAGAATGTGGCTGAATGCCTAAGCTGCCTCACTTAACTCTTACTTTCTTGTTTGAAAAGAAAGGTTCCTACCACAAGACGGGTAGCAAAGTTTAATGCTGATGCTGAAGATACAGACATTAGAGGCTGCCTTTGCCTTCTAGGAATGATTATCAGCAACAAAGGATCCAGCAGTCAGGAGAGGCGTCACAGACTGGCACTTGGCAGAGGTGTGACGAGGGCCCTGCAAAAAATGCCCTGGAGTACTAGTTGATCTCTACGAACAAAGTTCTGTTCAGAATACGGCACTTTCTCTGACTCCTGACAGATGTGAAAGCAGGACCGTGGAGAATCAGGACAGGAAGAGTATTGATGCCTTTGAACTTTGGTGCTGATGAAGATTTTGAAGAATACTGTGGAATTTAATAACAACGAGAGGATTCGTCGTCAACTGAAACCTGAACTTTCTCTTGAAGCCCAGATGACCAGACTGAAGCGGTCTTACTTCGGCACATTATGAGAAGACCTGGTGCACTGGTGAAGATGGCAGGGCTTGGAAAAGCTGAAGAGGAAGAGGATGATCAACAAGGTGGATGGACACAATCATCTCAACAATGAACCTTTAGGAAACCTGAAGACTCAGAGAGGAGACAGGACATGCCGTGGGAACACCATCTGCATGGTCTCTGTTTGGTCAACATCAGTTTGACAGGACAAAATATGATGATAATGATTATTATTATTATTATTATTATCATTATCCCTGTTAATAATTTAGGTTCCTGTTTTGGCTATTGCAGTTTTCTCAGAAATACAGAGGAAACCTCTAAGAAAGGAGGAAAGCAGAGCCAGAGAAACAAAAAGGCTCATTTGGCAAGACACTCACTTCCTCTCAGCTCCTGCATCTCATCTTATGTCTGGCCATACAGAGGACAAAGTGAAGTATAGGCCATGTGAGATAACAAGACGCCGAAATATCAAAGAGCCACCTACGGCTCGGGGGGACTTCAGAAGTGAATAAACTGCAAAAATTCCGTTTTTGGCCAAGGCGTGATGAAAGGGGGCTTTGTGACATTTTAAACTTGGACAATGGCTTTATTTCCCCCGTCTCGCAATCATCAAACTAACGGCGCGCTGACATGAATTAGCCTGTACAGTGTTTCAACAGGATCGCAGTGACAGCCAGGGCTGTGCCAAATGGCACAGGCAGAAAAATGTTACAGTGAGCCTTTTGGTGTGTTTTTACAACGCGTATTTGGAGAAGGGTCCAGCTGCAGACACCTGTAGAGTGGAGCTCCACCGGAAATACGTCACCTCCACAAGAAACATGTGATCTCAACTCTGTGTTACAGCGAATAAACACTAACCTTAACCTTAACCCCAACCGGAGTACGCCCTTAAAGATCACGTGTTTCCTGTGGAGGTGACGTCTTCCGGTGGAGCTCCACTCTACAGGCGACTGCAGCTAGACCCTCTTGTATATTTGTGATGGCCAAATGTAGCTCCATGAACCACCTGCAGTATTTTCTGACCCCACTAGATGGTGCTGTCTGTTCAAAAATGTGCTCAAAGCATACCCCAAAGCAAACCAAGGGCACCATCTAGTGGGGTCAAAAAATACAGCAAATGGTTTATGAGGCTTCATTTGGCAATTACTAGCTCGTATATCTTCGTATACGGAATACTGAATGCAGGAGACACTCATTCCTCTTTCACGCAAAGCCCTGGCCGGAGCTGGAGCTGGTTCCGGTGCTCAGCTAGAGCTGGGCTGGAGCTCACACCAGCCCCATCAAAAACCACTTGATATTCTCACTGCACTTGGCGCCCAAAGGGTAGAACGATGACGTCAGTACGTGCGTGTTGCTGTGGGAGGGGTGCCGTTTCAGGAGTGATGACAAAAATGGAGGACCGTGTAAGATTTTTTTGAATTTACTGCAAATACATTATATTTTAGCTTTAAATGTTATTGTTCCTGGGTTTAACCCAGCACAGTTCATTCAAAATTTCTGAGCGTTTTATCTTCACCTTTAAAAGTAATACGTACGGCAGCCGATTGTTGTAACAGCGCAAATGCATTACTTATGTGCATTTGCACTGCTATAACAAGAAATTACCATGCATTTTAACCTTCATATCACAACAGAAGTACGAATTAGCATATAAAGGTTAAAATGCATAGTAATTTCTTGTCAAATCAGGGGAAAATGCACATAAAATAAGTACGAGACTCAGAAGGAACTACTGTGTAATATGCATGAATGGGCTACTTTATAGGGAGAATTAAGACGAGAGAAGAATGAAACATTTTGGTAAATTTTAGTTTACAAATAATTAGGAAATATGTTAATCTTTCACGTGGAATAAATGAATATAAGAAGTGATGCCCCTATCTATCTGCATTTTCGGCAGCTGTGTTAAAACAAGCACATGAAATACATGATGGGTAAATTTCACTTAAATTACTGACATTTCAAACAAGACGTGTTACATGTGTAACATGTGAGTGTTATTTTTATTGCTGTATCAAAGCAGCTAGCTGTACGTTATGTATCACTGGCTGGTTCACCAAAGTCAGATTCTAATGGTAACTTATTAGTTAGCTAAGGTGTCGTTATAAAAACGGGTTGGCTGTAAAAAATCTTTAAAAAAGAAGCAGCCATAGTCACACACGTCCAACACACAAAACGCAACCGAGTGTTTAACGATATGCTATTTTGTTTTGCGGATCCTTGGCATCCGACATACACCATACGTAATTAAAGTTCATAGTCACATTACAAGTAAACACAACAATAACCACGTATCCGATTCCTCCAAAATGGTCATGGAGTTCTGTGCTCCAGTGACCTGGTTAGCAGGTCTGTTTCCAAACACCATAATATTTGTTTTTGCTCTGTTATTCTTGCTCTGTTATTTTAGTAACCCATGCCTTCTCCAGTTCACTCCGCACTTCTTTGTAAACTTTTGCTTTCCGTTCTGACGACTCCAACCCTGTCCCCAGACGTCACGCGCTACCGACTCTGGCCCAGCAGTCTTTTGGGGCCGGAAAAGAGCCCCAGCCTGGATATATCGGCCCCTCATCACTATTATTTGTGGTGTGAATGCAACGACTGGGCCAGAAATTAGGCTCGGCCCGGGAACCGGCCCTGGTGTGAAAGCGCTCTCACAGGGCAGCATCGAAAACACAGGTGGACTAGCTAGCACAGGAGGCTACGGAGGGAATTCTTAGGGGCGTGGTCTCTGACTGCTGCTCAATGCTAACTGCTAACCACAACCTGGAGCCAGATACGGAAACAGAAACACTGCCGCTGGTTCCGCCTTTCTCCAGCTCCATGTGTTGATTCTTCTCCAGATGATCAACATCAGCCTCAGGGACCGAGAGCTTCAAACATCTGTTACAGGGGAACCTGAAGTTTCATGACACCTGTACTATTAACACTGACTAATTAGTGAGCAAAATCAAAGACATCTGTTTTGAAATAGCAGTGGCAATATACACAAAATACAATACAGACATTGTAAATAAGCCCTTTATTTTTGGTAATATCATTAAAAAATATGGTAAATGAGCACTTGAATCATTTTGATGCTTTTATATTACTTGAATTTTATTTAAGAAGGCCATGTCTCACAGAGGTAAAATTAAAAGTAAAATTAAGCTCTGGTACCACTAACAGTCAATACCATTTAAAACTGGTGTAGAAGAATTTATCAAGTAAAACTACACCAGCTTAGAGAGCCATTGCCCTACATTTTCACAGATAAGAAATACAAGACAGATACGAGACAGGTAATTTTTTGTATTGACCTGAGGGCTGATGCCTGAAGTCAGAGAGAGGAGAGAGGACAAAAAAAACCTTCCTTCAGCCACTGGGAAAGCCACATTCCTTTAGGGATCTAGCGCCGATACTGAGGTCAAGGGGTTTTCCGCTAGGAATAATGCTTAGCGTCCTCAGAGGAACATTGTTAGGGAAAGCCGTGTAATGTGACCGCGGAGATGTACAGTAGTGTGCGGGGCCAGCGCAGCACGGCTCCAGCTAGAGTGCAGGGCGCCCCCCAGTGGTGGGAGGCCTCCAGTGTACAGCACTGGGAGGAAGTCTGTGGGGAACACACCGTCATTCAGCGGGTCTGAACAACACTGAACAGTGTAAGATTACCCGGCATGGTGAGGCGACCTCTGCACGCATTTAGCGAGTTTAGCATTTAGCAAGTTCTGAGTCGTGTGCCGATGGTGCCATGAGAGACGAGCACATGGCAAATGCTCAAACGATGTTTTTACAAGCAGAGCTGGTCAAGCGAGCTGAAGGGTGTGTGTGGTTGTGTTTAAATAGAAAGCCAGCACAGGTGATATTCTGTTTAAAATATCAATGATGAACCATGGCCCTTCTCAGGGAAAACGGTTGAAAGACTCATGAATGGATGGATGGATGGATGATTAACAATGGCTCCACTTTCAGTTTTGGTTCTTGGAGGGACAGGGAAAAATACCCCTAAACAGATTTCCACAACCCCCAAAATGGACTAAAGAAACAGCCACTTAGAAGAGTGGCAAAACTTTTCAGTGTTTCCTGAAAAAAGAAGGTGGATTGAACCAGTATATTTCAGATTCTCTTCAGTGAGTTTTATACTGAATATTGGCCTCCATTTATTTACTACAGAAATTAAATTCACCTAGAATCCTCCCTGCAAATTGGGAAAGCAATGACATTATTGTTTTTTGTGGTAAAGTAATTTGCTGATGTTAATGACAATTTCAGAACCTGAAACAACAGTCCCATCTGAGCTTTAAATTCAATGAGGCGTGGATACTTTTAAAAACTAAGACAACTGCAAATAAAAGCAATTTATGATTTATGTGGAATCATTCTCTAGTTTTCACCCACAGAGACAAACGCATGGACCTACCTTGGCAGCATCAATCTGCTCTTTACGGAACTTCTCCAAGGGCGTGATCAGAACGTCACCGGCATTCTGTATCTGAAATCAATGTTTGACAGTTTTTAAGTCCTGCATTTGAAAGCTGCTATATTACACAACACATTTTACTCGCGCAAGAGTCGCGCAGTAGCAGATAATGACAGCAAATTGAAGAAAAAGTGTCCACTATACAGGAGTGAAGAAAGGCCCATCTGGTGGACACAGCAGAGAAATGTGCTGTAAGAATGGGGCACTTAACACAGCAGATTGCAGACCAGTATCGCTGGGTACACCGGCACTTGTATAACATGACAGCATTCATCACCGCCAGATTGCGAGTAAGAGGAATTCGCTCTTTGTGTCTCGTGGGTTCAGACAAGGACAGTCGCCGCGTTTTAGCTACTTTGCTGTATCGCATCTAACGGCAGCATGGCGTGTGGTCAGGAAATAGTGAATCATCATTATAACCAAATAAATCCCTCAGAAAACACTTAAGCCACCACCCTCCCCCCTGTCACCACTTCCCCCAAGCTTGTGTCCATTGTTTTGCTTAAATCTCACTTCCTCTCCTTCAGGCAGGAGGGTGTGACCTGACCGATGACCAAAAAAAGCGACACTTCCTTAAAAATGTCCTTCACCCTCCACAACACTAGGGGACGCTGTGCACACTTTCCGTAACATGCAGGGAAGAACCAGGCTGCTGGCCATCATGATACCTAACTGCTTTGCAAAATGTACATAATAAACTAAACACTGAGATATAGATATAAATACATTATTAAGAAGGTGGAGTTAAAAATACAAGTTGATTTACATTTTAACTTGCACCTTAATTGGATTCGAAGTTAATGTAAAAGTTAGAGCGCAGATAAAAACAGATTCCAAAAGATATTTCAACACACCTTTATACACACTGATTTTATTCAGCGACAAAAACAAATGAAGGAATTTGCCAACCAGGCCCAGAAGTCACACTTTTGATATTTGCGATGTGTTTCTCAGCCAGTCTAAATTTATGGCACAAAAAATCCCAAGAATGTAACCACGAGGTCTTATTTAGAGCTGACCTTGGATTCACCAGCACTGAAAATCACTGCAGAAGACTTGAGGCTCTCAGATAAAGGGGCAGAGGAATGTAGGAGTACAAGAAAACCACGATTAAAAAGATCTCTGGCAAAAAGACGCCCACGTTCATTCGAAAGCCGTCTGCACTCACCGCCTTACGTGCCTATTATTCCTGCACAGTTACCTGACAAATGCCAGCATGACTTATGGGGTGTAAAGGCCGTATCAAGTGCAGTTAGGCAGAAACACTGAGTGGGGCTCCCTCGAGACACAGAAAATGGAACGCTCCAAAGCGTGGTCATCTGCCCGCTGACTCACTGCGACCATGCGGCCTGCCTCTGTGCATGGAAGGCCGGCCTTAGTGATGATGGTACATAAATTAACAACAAGAGCCCTTTATCGACGAATAAATGAGAATCCAGCCCCCCCCCCCCCCATCCCCAAAAAATGCAGATGTAGCCCACACAATACATGCTTCATATTCTGTTCACACTACCAATGAGACTGGCTCCATCCCAGACGTTCTTGTTGGCGAAGGGTGACCTTACACCGCATGCTCTCACGAAAGATCACATGACCACCTAGCATGTTCTTAGCAAATGTGTGAGGACAGGATGGCTGTGGTCACGGCCCATCTCAAGGTGAGAGTCAGGTGACGGGGATTATCAGAGCTCAGCCCTTCGTGTGTCCCGCTCGGTCCGAGGAGGGCTGGTTTTAATTCTAATGCTCATGCAGGGACATATCACCTGGTCAGGAACCCCATCCACATACTGACTTAAGACCCTAGTGTCCTGGCTCATGCCTCACAGGGTGGGTGGCCCCCGCCACCCATCCCTAATTACACGTTCTATTTAACGCTCCCCTCGATCGTCACCGAGGCAGGACACGCTCTTAAGACATTAAGTAAATCTCTGCAATTATGGGCTCCTTTAATTGGGATCCCAGGGTTAATGTTATCAAAATTATGGGCTGCACAGCACTATCATTATAAACTGCTGTAATTTTCATTAACTCCCCACGTCGTCGCAATCGCACCCAACTGGAGGCCGGTCCAGAAAAATAAACAAACTGACTCGGTTTATGTGATGGGATTAAGTCAGCCCGCCGTGCGGCCCCGTGGAGGCCCGGAGGCACGGGGGAGGCCTGATCTCTGGCGGCTAAAAGGTTTGAGTCTAATGGCTGACCTACTCTCATTCATCCTGCTGTCGTCTCCTAACGGGATAATGGAGAAGGACCAATGAGAGCTTCAGGGCTAAAGCCTGGAGGACAGGCCAATATAAGTGAGAATTATGTTGTCTGGGAGGTGATCGAAAACAGCAAGCGTCCAAGGGCATCTTTATGTATACCCGAGCAACCGAGAAACAAACGATGTCCGTATTTTTTAGGTCAGACCAAAGCCATGGTGGAAGCCCGCCAGTGGTCTTCTAGGGTCCACAGTCCAGCACCCCGTCTGGTGTTTACATGGGTCTTGGAAGTAGGAGGTGGATGTACTGGTTTGGGCCATCTGGGCACAGAGCTATGGTATACCCATGGCCAAGCTCCCTCAAGGGATTAGTAAAGGCAGAGTAGCAACTGGGGGTCAGGACAACCCCAAAAAGCTCTGCTAACTTATGACAATAGCAGCTGTATTAAAGACAAATTTAACGTTGTTCAGATCATTCGGTATTATTTCAGTCCGTTCTCAGTTTCAATGTTTATTTCTCGGCCAAAGAGATCTTCCCCAAAGCCGACAACAGCTAAATCGTCCAAGAACAAGCTCATCAGAACCCTCAATGGGACTGACAGAGCCCAGAATGAAGCCAGCGGCTGGCAGATGTAGCAAGGCGAGCCAGAGCTGCCCACCATGGCAGCAGGCAGCCCCGCACTCCCGCTGCGGGGACCTCGCCTGTGGCAGATGTGGGACCACACAGGGCCCCTGGCTTTCAGGCGAGGAACCGACATGTCGAGCTGGGCAGTACGTCGGCATTTAAAGCTACAAGGAGGGGATGTCTGCTTACCAGCCGTCTTCTCTCCTCTTCTAAGGTGTCCAGCAGCTGGGAGAATTCTTTGAAGGACTGGGCTGAAAGGAGATATACAAGAAGCGTTGAAATTCGCGACACGCTGCAGCATGGAAAATAGGGCCCCTTTACCGCTACGCCTTGCCCCAGTTGCATGTTAATGAAGTCGTCTAGAGTGCGTCCTAGAGGTAGGGGGTTTATGTCATGGGAGGAACTGCGGTGCGGGCCCAGCCACGTGCGGCATAGCGATTACCCCCAAACAGCCCGAGTGCCCATCAGAGCGGATGACACGGTGAAGGATGAGGCGCCGGCCACGGATGCCGCCTGGGATAACGGGCCGCGCGGCTCGCAGCTCGGCGATAAGAGACCCGCCGGCAGTTTGAGGACACATGCCTTCGCTGAGGTGCTACCAGCTGCTGATTATATCAGGGATCACAGGAAAGGCGAGTGTCCCCAGCCAGGATGCTATCATCTCGAGCAACGCACTGAAAAAGCCACCAGCCATTAACATCTCAGTGTGACTAAGGCAG
>JAODLC010000040.1:5907830-5936037 GCA_026781145.1 Hippopotamyrus pictus | reverse complement strand
TTGAGACGGAGCCTATCGTTTAAATGGAAATTACGTATTGGGGTTTGGGAAGACGGATTCTGTCATTTTAACGGAAATTACATAGGGGCTTGAGAGTGGAAGGGGGCCTGACAGAGGACACGCACTCTCAGGCCCCTTCTGCAGCCAGGCCCTTCTCGCTTTCAGGGTGAGCAGTGAGCCCTGGTCTTTGTTGTTTCATGTTTGTTCTAATTTCAATTTCCAGAAATTCTGGTGGAGGAGGGTCTACTCAGTAGTGCCTGGCCTGGTGTGAGCTGCTGACACACTCCCCAGTGACTGCCCCCTCCCCAAGTCTGAAAAATGGGTCACTATTGTCCAGCATAATTACACAAGTGTATGTGAGCCGGCTGGGAGTGTCATAAACTGCAGGGCACGGACCAGAGAAGCAGGCGAAGGAGACGCAGGATCAGAGAAAGAGGACTTTAACTCTGAGGCGGAGAGGCATATAAGGTAGACAGGTCACAAGACTTCACTATAAGACGTCAATGACAGGACTAGGGAAACAAACTTAGACGTGGACTTAAATACACAAGACTAATGAAAAACAACTCGAAACAGCTGATGACATGGGGATTCCACACGAGGTTAACGAGGGGGCATGGCACACAGGAGGATCGGACAAGCAGGGTGTGACAGGGAACGTCTGAAAGGTTGCTTAGCGATGCCTCTGTCTGCCGTTCGGGTTCAAACCTGGAGCGAGTGGTTCAGAAACTCATCCTGAAATGTTCCACTGGGGCTTTGGCGGTGTAATGCTCTCGGCACGTCTGCGGTAATGAAAATACATAAAAATACACTAAGCACGACCCCCGTTATGTGATTAGAGGCCACTCTTTACTCCCGTCTCCTGCTCTGTTTTATCTCCAAGCTGGAACAGCAAGCAGAGCAGAGTGAGAATCATATTTCACAGGTTTCCAGAATCTTTCAACAGCAGGAAATAAAACTACAGGGATGAGAGCTCAGGAGTGGAAAGTGAATCGGCACCTGGTGCCGCTAAGAATAACGTCGCGCTCTGCCATGGATGGGGAGGGAGCAGGGCTTTGCCTTTTCCTCTGTCGTTACCGGTGGGGGGATTTTTCACTTAAATGAGGTCGCTTTGAGGCCGCATGTCGCAAACACTCAGCTCCCTTCCCTGTTTCGTATCGACGCTAGCTGCGGCATACAGATAAAACAAAAACCTCAAAGCTGTCGGCACTGTCTCTGAGAAATATCTGTCAGAAAGTTTGCCGTCAGGAAAACAAGGGATGAAAAATGAACACGTTCTGCCTGTTTTGCAGTGTTAGGGACCCGCCTCAAGGGGGCAATGTTGCTTCTCACCTAAGGGCTTGTTTAAACCCTGCAGAAAATTGAAAGTACAAGGTTTTTTTTTCTTTTTAACTGAAGAGTTTCTGAATCTGGCTACTGCATTTAATAAACCTGTTTTGTACGGTACGCTTTACAGTATTTTTGCTCTTCCTTGAAGATGATAATGAAAATAAGCATATAGATACAGTATAATCTCAGTAAGTATTTATTCCTGTAGGGGGAGCTCAAGTGAAAGTTTCATCCATCTGTTGGCTACTCGCTTTTCCTGATCAGGGCCTTTGGGCAATTTATAGACACCAATTAACCTAATGATAAGTCTTTGGACTGTGGGCGGAATCCCACACAGCACTGGGACAGTATGCAAACTCCATGGACATAACAGCGGAGGCCGAATCAAACCTGCACTCAGGCGGAGGAGGTACCCCCAGAGCCACTCAGAGTGAATCATACTACTCTCCAGGTGACCTGAACATTCCAAGGAAACAATTTATTCCTACCTAATAGCATTATTTGTGCGGCCTTTTCAGAACATTCCGTCTAATGTTATCATGGTCTGGGAACAGTCTCACGTAGAATGAGATCTACTTAGTGCCTTTTATGGCTAAAGAGAAAATGGAACCCCCCCCCCCCCCCCAGAGGAAAAAGGGGAAAATTGCAGTTACGCTGGAAACTCTATAAAATTACCACTGTACATGAACAGTACACTGAACATGTAAATGTGAGATTTATTATTTAGGAAAGTAAATGGAGCAGTGTTTGAGAGGATCTCTACTGCATTAAGTGTGAGGAACTACGAAGTGATTAAAATAATGCAATCATGGAACTTCAGGGGAATTCCACTTAACGATCACAGAGCGCTTGCAGACAGCGGAATTATGCTGTCAGCATACAGCTGCTACATGTGCTGTTCTCAGATCTACCAGTTAGTCACCTGAGACTCTTAAATTGTGTTTTTTTTGTTCCTTTGTTTGTTTTCAAAAGCGATCAGCATATTATTATGAAGGCTGACATGCTCTTGTGATGTCAGGCTAAACAAGCACACAGAACATTAGAAGACAGACTCCTTCTAATGTGTGCAATACCTATTCCTACTGATGGCCAAAACGAGGCCTCATGAACCATTTGCTGTATTTTTTGACCCCATTAGATGGCGCTATTGGTTTGGTTTTTGAACAGAAAGCCCCATCTAGTGGTGTCAAAAAATACACCAATTTGTCCAACACTACCTATATTCCTATGCTGACCAAATGTTTACTGTTCTTCACTGGGTTTTTCTAACTATCCCATTTAAAGGAATGGATCTGGAATAAAAAGATTAAAAACATAGTAGGCAGACATTTTTCAGAATTTAGGCAGCATGTCTAATTTTGATCTAGTAAAGGCAATCTCTCATCGACAGTGTGTGGCAAGATCTTGAGTCAGATGATCACCGTCATGGCAAACCTCTTTTACCAACTGTTCTGACCTTAGGTGAGAGCCTATTTCTGATTATACCGAAAGTCTGCTCCATGAGCTGTTAGTGTGTCTGAAAAGCGTGGAATAGATTATAAAGAAGGGCAATCTAAGGCTATGGCCTCACAGGACACTGTGGCCCTATACAGTTTGGGGCCCTTTGCTGTTCCAGCAAGCCTATACCCCAGTGCTCAAAGCAAGGTCCATAAAGACATGATTGGGGAAATGTGGTGACGCAGAGTCCTAACCTCAACTCCATCGGACACATTTGGGATGAGTTAAACAGAGATTGTGAGCCAGGCCTTCACCTTCAAACATCAGTGCCTGAACTCACATATTCTTCTGGATGGATGGACAACATTCCCACAGACACACTTCAAAATCCTGTGGACAGCCTTCCTAGAGGAGTGGCAGCTGTTATAGCTGCAAAGGGGGGACCAGCTCCATACTGATGCCCTTTGATTTAGAATGGGATGTCATGGAAGTTCCTGTAGTTGTAATGAGCAGGTGTCCTAATACTATCGTCCATATAGTGTATATGTTGTTTTTTACCCACCGAATAAACTATACTTATGTCTTCTTGGTTGCCTGCTAACTCTGGTAAATTCCTAGATGCAACAGGACAGCACCTACCTACCCTGCTCATGGCTGTCACCTGAAATGAAATGATGCTTTATTTCTAAGTACAGGTACCTTGGAATGCTTCTTTCTCTATATACCATCTTGCTCTTCCTTGAGACGTACACACACATACAGGTGACAGTGAGGCTTCGGAGTCCGAGCTCCTGCTCAGCCCATTTATCTGACACCCCTGAAGTGTTTCTGGTAGTTAAGAGCCTTGCAACCGGGGACCTTCTGATCACAAGCACAGAGGCCTAACCCACTGAGCCACCCACTGCCCCCCAGACGACAGGGGGCTTTCAGCCTTCTCTTTTCATGTGGCCACCCAAACGAATCTCGTGGCCAATAAGGAGGCAGAGGGTGGAGCTGTTAAAAGGATTAAAAATGCCCTTGAGGTACCACTTACAATTCCCCTCGGGGGGGTAAATCCAATGAATTAAAAGTCTGTGAAAATTAATTAGCGTAAAATTATATAAGGGGTTTTACACAGAGGTACCTGGTGAGGACACAAATAATTAAATCAACAGTAACCGGAGTTGACTTAGTTGTAAAAGTCCTGTGGCATTCTGGGAAGCGTAGTGCCTACATTAACATAATGAGGCTCCAGGCAAAGATGGAGGGGTTTTTTTCCCAGCAGCGTCCTGTTTTTCATCACACTCTGACATCCTGCTGCTTTATGCGGCACACGATTAGTATTCAGGGAGCTCAGGGGCACGCCGAGGAGGAGACCTTGGCGAGATTGAAAGACATTAAGAGTCAATCTGAATTACAGCTGCCCTCCCTACGCGGGACTCCCCCTCGGGACATATTTAAAAATGTGAACTTCATGCTTATTTCAGAACTTTTTTAATCATTGCTTTTCTCATGGCCAGATTTATAGACCATTAGTTTTACGCCTTGGTGACAGTGTGGGCTGAATGAGCGTCTACCCCTGGTCATGAGCAGAAAAGCACAAAGGGGGAGAAATTAGGGTCTCCTGAAGGGCACCACCCCCCCTCCAAGGAGTCACTATTACAGCAGAACCCCTGAGTCCTTTTACCTGAATATTTTTATATGCAGAAGGAATCTCTCTGGGCTTATTGGATTCGGGAGTGGACGGTAGATCTCTCTTACAAAGCTGGGCCTGGCAGGAACACCCTTGTTTGTGAGGGTGAGTTTCTCTGTCCCGTTCATTTCTGAAGGTTTATGTTCCCTGGGTTTCAGTGCGGAGGGATTTTGCTGAAGCCGGGATGCCAGTTCCTCATCTGCTTATTGCTCACGGAAAATGGCGGCACATCATTTACACAAAAGGCAGCCATATTCACAACTGTTATGGTATGTACGTGCACTGCGGTCTTTTCTGCACATATAGAACAAAAAGCCCCTTTAAAAGCTTCCTGAATAAAACTGAGAGGAATCTTGTCTGTCACGTCACCAAGATGCCAGTGTGGACCAGTAGTGGAAGAACGACTCAATTTTCATACTTACAGTAAGTAAAAGTACAGATACCATTGTCCAGTAAAATGCTGCTTAAATAAAAAAGAAAAAAAATTGGTTTTAAAAGTACTATACATTCAAACCTTTTGATCTCACAAAAAGCAACCTGTTCTTTTAAATTCACTCATGACACATTTGAATGTAACATTTCAAGTTACTGTGCATAACAATAAGGGAAACTGAGTACCAAGAGGATAAGTAGAGATTTTCATTCTATTCAGAAAAAAGCGGTAAAACTTGCCAAGTTTTTTATTTTGTTGGAAACAAAAGCTACGGGTCAGATTTAATAATGGATTACAAACATCTCACAGCACAGGCCAATAGCCCTGCCTTTGCACCTCTTATAAGTGGTGAAAGATCCTCCACTGCGGAAAACGGCTGATTGTCCAATGCGATCATCATTATTTCATAGTAGCTCAAGTGCTATACAGCCGTGGCCAAAAGTTTTGAGAATGACACAAATACTAATTCTCACAAAGTCTGCTGCCTCAGTTTTTATAATGGCAATTTGCATATACTCCAGAATGTTAGTGAGCAGATGAATTACAATTAATTGCAAAGTCCCCCTTTGCCATGAAAATGAACTTAATCCAAAAAATCCCCATTTCCACTGTATTTCAGCCCTGCCACAAAAGAACCTGCTGACATCATTTCAGTGATTCTCTCGTTAACACAGGTGAGAGTGTTGATGAGGACATGGCTGGAGATCACTCTGTCATGCTGATTGGGTTAGAATAGCAGACTGGATGCTTTAAAAGGAGGGTGGTGCTTGAAATCATTGTTCTTCCACTATTAACCATGGTTAATAGAGGAATGGTTAATGGTGATCATTGCTGTGCACAGAAAGGGCTTCACAAGCAAGGATATTGCTGCTAGTAAGATTGCACCTAAATCCACCATTTATGGACCATCAAGAACTTCAAGGACGGAGGTTCAAACGTTGTGAAGAAGGCTTCAGGGTGCCCAAGAAAGTCCAGCAAGCACCAGAAGCGTCTCCTAAAGGTGATTCGGCTGTGGGATCGGGGCACCACCAGTGCAGAGCTTGCTCAGGAATGGCAGCAGGCAGGTGTGAGTGCATCTGCATGCACAGTGAGGTGAAGGCTTTTGGAGGATGGCTTGGTGTCAAGAAGGGCAGCAAAGAAGCCACTTCTCTCCAAGAAAAACATCAGGGACAGACTGATATTCTGCAAAAGGTACAGGGATTGGACTGCTGAGGACTGGTATAAAGTCAGATTCTCTGATGAATCCCCTTTCTGGTTGTTTGGGGCATCCGGAAAAAGATTGTCTGGAGAAGAAAAGGTGAGCATTACCATCAGTCCTGTGTGACGCCAACAGTAAAGCATCCTGAGACCATTCATATGTGGGGTTGCTTCTGAGCCAAGGAAGTGGGCTCACTCACAATTGCCTAAGAACACAGCCATGAATAAAAAATGGTACCAAAACATTCTCTGAGAGAACTTCTTCCAACCACCCAAGCACTGTTTGATAACGAACAATGCCATGTCCAGCATGATGGAGCACCGTGCCATAAGGCAGAAGTGATAACTAAGTGGCTCGGGGAAGAAAACAACATGTTGGGTCCATGGCCAGGAAACTCCCCACAAATTCTGACAAACTCCAAACATTGATTATGCAAGAATGGCTGCCATCAGTCAGGATTTGGCCCAGAAGTTGATTGACAGCATGCTTGGGCGAATTGCAGAGGAAAAAGAAGGGCCAACACTGCAAATACTGACTCTTTGCATAAACTTAATGTAACTGTCAACGAAAGCCTTTGACACTTATAAAATGCATGATAATTATACCTCAGTATACAAATAAAAATCTGACAAAAAAAACCTACAACTACTGAAGCAGTAAAATCTGTGAAAACCAATACTTGTGTCATTCTCAACTTTTGGCCACGACTGTAGCTTTGAGTAGTGATAAAGGTTAAATATCAGACTTTTTTTTTTCACTGATATATCATGCATCTCCACATATTGCTTGTCCCATCTTCATGAACAAAGTCTATACATCCATCTTCTGTAACCACTTGTCTTATTCAGGGTCTTGGAGGGTGGGGTTGGAGCCTGTCCAAGAGGCTATGGGTGCAAGGCTGGGGACAACCCAAGATGGGCCACCAACCTCTCACAGGGCACACTCACACAGGCATACCTATGGGCAACATAGTAACTCTAATTAACCTCAGTATCTTTTTGGATGAGGGGGGGGGTGGAATTAGAGTACCTGAAGGTAACCCCACAATGACATGGGGAGAACATGCAGATTCCACATGCATGGAATCATGGCAGAGACACGAACTCTGAGCCCAGAGGTGTGAGGCAACAGTGCTAACTACTGCAGCCCCGTGCCACCCTGTGAAAAATGTATGTAATGCATAGTAATAATAATAATAATAATAATAATAATAATAATAAAGAAAGCTAGAAATTGCTCAATAATCATGAGAGAAAAACCAATCTGGATTCTGAGCGCAAAAAAATTGTGATTCATAATTGTGCAGCCCTACTCAGGTGCCCTGCGTGTAATACGTGTGCGTAAATATATATTATTAATTATATTTATATATGTAATTAAAGTATAATATAATATATAATTTACTTGAGTGCATCCTCAGATAATTTTTTTAATTGATTACATTAGTTACAATGGTTGTATAGCATGTAAAAAAGTAAAAAAGTTATTTGGCTCAGAAATGTGATGAAGTGAAAGCAAAAGTTTTAGTAAAATACTCAAATAAAGTACAAATCCAGAAAAACACTTAAGTACAGTACCAAAGCATACGTGCTCCTTTAGGTTACAGCTCTGGTGCGGAGCAGCCCAGGCGATCATCGCCACTCATCCCGGCCCACGGATTCACGTGCCTCGCCTGCTGATCGATTTCTCCTTCAGGGCGTCACGGACACCCAGTGAGACACAGTGACTGAGGCCGGCTGCTTAGAGATTTATGTTGGTTCACAGCCGTCGGCGGCAGCCGGCAGCTGCGATTCGTGACCTTTGGTTGCTTGGCGGTGATATGAAAGCCGACGTATCACAGCGGGAATTACTCAAGCTGCCATGGACGGCACTGGCGTAGGTACGTTTTTCTTGGGAAGGGCGTTACTCTTGCTAAAAGATTACTCATGAAAATGAGAAACGTTTCATTAAGACGTGATGTCACAGTAATAAGAAATTGTCTCCAGAAGGACGCACCATGTTAGTATATGAAGGGTTCAAAAGGTCACCTTTACTCATTAAATCGTGGGTGAAATGTTTCCCTCCCTGTTTTTTTTTTTTTTTTTTTTTTAAAAAGGGTTGCATGACATTTACACAACATTTACACGACGTTTAAACTGGTTTTGCCTCTTAAGGAGAAACGGTTATTGAGCATTGCTTCAAACCTTCCACGGGAATTGTGTGCTCTCCAAAGCCACGCTCCACCATTGACACGTTTAGGAGGGATCATGAGGAGAGAGCAGCAGGTCCTGCGCCAGGAGAGGACCAAGCTCGTCCACTTCAGTGGGGGTGCTTTAGCCCGGTAAAAACACAGTTCGGTGTACTCCCTTTACCCTGGACCTACAGATGCACCAATAGCATCCATCTGAGACACCCATGGATGCTGAATTCATCTTGTAACACTACACCTTCGCCGCATTGATTTGCGTGGCAGAATTCCGGAGCTTCAGATTGCCAAGGAGCCGGGCAGCTGAACATGATTAATCGGACAGAGACCAAAGAAAAGGTCTGAGCCCTTTGTCAGGGGTGTTTTCACAGCCCGTCAGATCCATTCACATGGCTTTACCTGGCTGTCCCCTCCGGAGCTGTGTGCAGCAGTATCTACAGATCAGGTGCTTAAAAAGTCAGCAGCACTGACAGGATTATGCACTGTATCTGAACAGGCACGGAAGGACCCTTCGAGGACTTTGAGATTGAGTGTCTTTTGTCAGACCATATCGTAGCTGGCAGAGATGAGCATGGCAGACGAGATGAAGGCATTCATGGCCTCAGTGCTGGAGGTTTTCTAGACGTAACAGTAAACCGATGGGCGGAAGTGAAAATAACTAAGCTGTGAATACAGGAGCAGACACAGGGAGAGCTGTGCACCCCTGTTTGCTGAAAAATCCCAGGGCTGAATCCACATCATTCAGGTCACTTCAGAGGCTGTCTTCATCGTATGCATTTCCCTATTGGGTGGAAACGAATGACTGTTGAACCATGTTATGGTGCCTTGGATATGGTGCCTGCCCTGAATTTGCATCAACTTGTCAAGAGGTACAAGAGACAGTTGTGAGTATGGTTCATTAACCTTGAGATATAGCTCTCTCTTCCTATGAGTCACAGATGGTGTGTGGATGCTTTTTGGAACATTCTGGAGCTGGTATACCTTCCTACCCATTATATTTTGGCCTCGCAGCAAGGCACGGTACAGTGAGGCATGCTGAGGCACAATAACACACAGTGAGGCACGGCTCAGTGAGGTATGGTGAGGCACAGTGAGACACAGTGAGACACAGTGAGGTGAGGCATGGTGAGGCACAGTGAGACATGGCACAGTGAAGCACAGTGAGATACGGTGAGGCACGGCACAGTGAGGAATGGTGAGGCAGAGAGAGACATTATGAGGCACAGCACAGTGAGGAATGGCACAGCGGGACACAGCGAGGCACAGCATGGTGAGGCACAGTGAGATACGGCGAGGCACGGCACAGTGAGGCATGGTGAGACACGATGAGGCACGGCACAGTGAGGCATGGTGAGGCACAGTGAGACACTGCGAGGCACAGCACAATGAGGCAAGGCACGGTGGGGCACAGTGAGGCACAGCATGGTGAGACACAGCGAGACACAGTGAGGAATGGCACAGTGAGGCACAGCACGGTGGAGCACAGCAAGGCACAGCACCGTGAGACACAGCGCAGCACATGAGCAGTTCAACCTGTAAGCTTGGCTATATCCCTGCGGCTATTTGAAACTGATGGGATATTTAGGCGAGCAGGAAAACTGTACCGGAGTGAGCCTCACATGGCTGATTCACACGTCATTCTGTAAGGCCCTAAGTGACAGGCATTGCAGTGGGGCTCACAGAGCCTAAGGTGAGTTGATATTAAAGGCGTTTACTTGTGCCACAGCAATCACTAAAGATTTAGGCTCATGAGAGTGTTGGATGGAGTTTGGGCCGTAGCATATTAAGGCCCAAATGGATTTATTCAGCTGACAAAGGCTCTCCATTCATCTGCAGGCAATATCAGTCAGATCAGCTCCATCACTACCATTCACTTTCTGTTGACACACTAATACATCCTTATCACTTGCAGGCGGCTTGTAAGTGATACTTTTGACAAACAGAGATGTGTTCAGGGCCAGGCGCTCGCTGAATTTAAACCGGGGAACAGAGAAAATGTTTAGCTCATTCATTACGTTGGTGTTCAGCTGTGTCCTGGCTGGCAGCTACAGCGTCATCGTGCTGTATAAAACGTCACAGTGACCCCTGTGACATTCCTGACTGGTTTATACAGCTTAAATCAGCAGTACAACAGGTTAGAACCAGATCTGGCTTTGTATCTTTTACTATTATGCCACCTGCTGGTCACATTCAGAATTTCAATCCTTCTGCTTCCTTTTGGCATGAATCCCTTTGCATTGCATTTCGTCACAGTTTGCTTGTGAAGATTTGAGTCCGTCATGACCTTTTTGTGACCCGATGTTGCGAGCTCATACAGACTTTGTTCTGTTATTTCCTAGGGCTGGATCTAACATTGTTTGAGAGTTGAAACCCACAGAAGTGTCTTGTTCTTTTGGGGTAGCGAGTGGCTCCGTGGGTTAATCTCTGCCAGTGGTCAAAAGATCGCTTTGGCAGAACATTCATGCCTGTGAGCCCTTGAGCAAAGTCCTTAAGCTTCACCCCCCAGCTCCAGTGGTGCCACACCTTGGGTGACCCTGCACCGCAACTCCCCAGCTATGGTGAGCAAGATGGGGGGGGGGGGTGAAGAGTAGAATTCTAGTGAGTAGAACAGTCTAACAGATGCCACTTATGAGATGAAAATAATGCATTACATTCATTTATAGGGACTGCTACATACTTCTGTGTCGTTAAATCCGTCTTAATCTTTGTTTTGTTCTGACTACTAAATCCAGGCTTATGAAGTAGAATACATAATTAAGCAGGATCTTTGATACCATCAGAGAATCATTAATTTCCATGTTGTTTTGTAAAGTTGGGATAAAAAATAAAAATGTAGTAGCAAATTACTGCTGTGGATCTGTGATTCGCACGTTACAGCGCGCACTTGGAGAACGGCAAAGGCAGAGGGCGTAGGGTGAAATGCAAGGGCCAGCGATACAGTTTTATCTGTAAACCTGTGCAAATAAGCACAATTCCCAAGCGGCAGTGTTATGTTTAGCTACAAGGAAGAAAATGAAACCGGGAGACTCTTAAGCAGCAAAGGAGCTCAGGCTGGCTTCTAGAAAGGGACCCTTAGTTTGAAGTGTAATCGTGGCTCCTACAGAGTTTTGCTGTTAATAAATAAGAGCAGGACCATCCTTCATCTCGGACGTGGAGCAGACACAGCATGAGGACTTGAGGAAGATGAATGGAGAGTTTGGGGATGACACTGAGCTACCCCAGTTGCTCTCTCGGGGTCCGTGTACAGGAAAAGCAATCTGATAGCTTTAATTTTGAACTTCATAGCATAGGGGGTGGTGGGGGCACCTTTAATACCACACCTCTGAGATGTGGATGACAGAGGATCACAGAACCAAACAGAGACGACCAGTAAAAATACGGTGATTTAAGGCAGTCTCATGAAGTCTAGGGCTATGGAACTATTGGTGATTGCAGAGTATCTTACATTTTATCCATGTACAAATTTGGATGTTGTCAGAAGTGATTAAAAGAGATTTAAAGACACGTTCATAGTTTAACACTTATCTCAGGGTTGCCAAGTCTCACGCATCTGGCTCACGCAAGAAATCACACAGATCTATATTATTTCATTTTAAACCTAAAATTAACTACATCAAAAGTGCTGGGGTAATTTGCAAACCCTACAGACGATTTACAATGTAATAAAACTGTTACATACATATAAATGCGCGTATAGACTTGTCCTGAATTGAAAATCTCACTCTACACCAACGTTTGCAGCCCTGAATCGTGATGTGTTTGCAGTGCATGTGTCTTTGCAGTGAAGCCACCAACCAGGCCAGAACGGGCAGGACATCGGCTCACCCCTCAGGAGGCACTGAGGCCTTGGGAGAAGATGGCGAAGCTCCCGCCAGGACTGTCACACTCGCTGTTCCTACTCCTAATCAAAGGGCGCCGACAGCCAGCTGCTCCTAGCACTACAAACGGTGAGCTTCATCTATTTCATTGATCTTTAAAGTGCAGCCAACTGAAGGACAAACGTCACAGATTCCCATTCCTTTGGGTTCTGCCCAAATGTGGTCATCCTCAGCAGATGTACAACACATTCTGTAATAAGGTGCCAAAACAGACTTAAAAGAGCCGAAATGATATATCCGGCGGGTTCCAGAGAGAAATGACACACAAAGAAGTGTTGTACAGCCTCATTTGGCTACATGGGTAAAATGTGCTGTCATATAAAGGATGGTGCCTATATTTCAGAGAATACGGTCGGAGAACATCCATTTTGTATGACTTAAGATAGGCACATCAAACACATACAGGTAGGCTTACACAAAGGGAGTTACGTAAGGCCTGTAATGGTGTGGATATCACAGCAGACAGTAAAACCTGGAGCCGCTACTTCTGCTGAAAAAGACTCCAGCAGTGAGCAGTGCGGAGGATCCGCACACAAACATTCCCCCCACGGCTCTTACCGTCTCAGAACATTTCAGACATTCGAGAAAAAATAAAATGGTATCTCCTGCTGGCTGGTGGGTGGGAAAGTGCACTGCCAAGTGGGGATGTTCAGAGAGGTCTGGAGTATCTGGTAAAGGTCAGACAGCATATTCAGTCAGCACATTTTAGGGCAGATGCATGCCTCAGATCAGGATGAATCTTAGCGTGTACTTCCCCTCTTTCAGCACACGAGGTGCCGTAGAGACGGAGGTGCCTTCACACGAACGCTGTGAGCACAACCAAACCCTCAAACTCTCCATGATCAACTAGGCATTCATATGTCTTCCTGTGCTGTAAGTTAGCAGCATAAGAATAAGCCCTTGAAAGTCGGGTGGCAGACAGAGTTTATTGTGGATTTTCTGCACATATCGGTCTTGGTAAGAGTTCTGTGGCTTTATCGTAATCCATCCAATTTGCTCAATCCGAGATGCGGGCAGGAAAAGGGCGGCAGACATGAGGCCTTCCCTCTTTCCGAGTCACACTGGCGCCGCAGGGCTGCTCTCCCCCTCCTCATTGATCCCGGGTTTTACTATAGCCAGACACCCGGGGAAGCCACAAATCCAGCAATATGTCAACCGGACGAAAATCCCACCTTTCTGGGATTTACTCTAAAAAAGCAAGAGGGCCGTAAAAAGGCCAGTCGACGAGCTGGTGGCTGTGCGTACAAGCGAGTCTCCCGGCCCGAACAGCAATCTGGCGTTTACCTTCCTCACTAATCTCCCGGGGGGGCGGGGGGCGGGCAGCTTGCATTGGGGTGGGTATTAAGGAGAATGAACACTGGCAAGACAGCTGTGTCCCAGAGGAAAAACTGATATGTGATAAAGAGAAAGAGTACAGGGAACAAGGTATGGGGGGGAGAAAGACCATTTGGTCAGACGGCCGAATGTCAGCAAAGGCCGCAGCGTCGCTATTGGCTATAATGTCACGGTAAAGGTCGAAGGTCAAGAAAAGGATCCAGGTTCAGCATACAGAGACAGAACAACATCAATGATAAGCAGAGAGGGAGCAGTGTGTGAGTAAACAAGAGCTCAGTAAACAGCATATCCAAAGACACAACGCTGGAAATAATCAGACCAGTAAATCAGATTTTAAATCAGATATTCAGATTCAGCACAGGATTGGCCAATAAGATCCCACATGACTGGCTGTGTATGAACATAAGGCTATAAAAATGTTTATGGAATGATAAGCAGAGAACAGACAGGAAAACAAACATGTAATGTATCTGGACAGCTGCGACCTTGAGATACAACCTATGATCAACGCAAGTGTCTCAGAAATGACCTTCCTGATCCCTGCTCCTGGCTATTTCAGTCATTTTTTTGTGTCAAGAGCAAACAATCCACAAGCTAAACTAAAATAATACAGTCGCTCTACACTCCAAGTGCAAAAGAAAAGAGCATTGTCTGAGTTCCAGATGAGGATTCAGTCCAAGGATCAGACACTGTGTGACACATTTAACTGCAAAGCAATTATAATGACTACATGCCTAATTTGTTTGTTTTAGAAATGTCAAATTTACCATCGGATCAAATCTAATTACAGTGTCAGCAATTTATTTGTTCTGGCTGACATTTATCAAACGTGCTGTGCTGAGATAAACTTCATGGGGTGGCGTGTGATCGGTGCCTGTGTTCAGAAGGTCATGGGTTTGAACGCCGTTGCCTGACCCCAGCATTTGAGCAATGCCCTTTTTTCCTAAGTGTTCCAGGGACGCTGGATGCTGGTTGGTCCTGCTCTCTGACCTATCGCTCTGGACAGAAGCATATGCTAAATAAATGGATGTGACATGAATTTCCTTGCGAACCACTAGCCGGGGCCTCGTGCCGGGACCTCCAGACTCATTTCTAAATTTATCTGCGTGGAGCACGATGTGGGATGCAGTTATCTATCAGCGGCTGCTGCTCCCCACTTCAGAGCCACAGAAACGGGAGCCAGCGTCGCACAGATGGACCTTCTCTGGCCTGGGATGGAGCTCCAGATATATTAGAGATATTTTCTGCACAGCCTGAGCCGCTGTTTCATTTGCATGTGAAATATACATAAAGTGTCCCTGCTGGGATTCTGCATCAGAGAGCGTATATAAATCTTAAAGGGAAAAGACAGATCATCCTGTTGGCGCTGGGACCCCGTGTGGCTTCGATTTCTGTTATCTATTTCGAAATCCGAACATGTGGAAAAGGACATTATGTAAATGCAAGAGGACGGTCCTGAACAGACGGACCCGCGGACACCAGGCCTAGCCTTAAACTGGATCACGGGACCTTGTGAGTGATGCAGCCAGCATCCAACAGAGCCACCCCCCCTGTCCCTATCATATTTATAGACTTTGTGAATACTTCTGTTATTGGTCAGACTGTATTAACAATTATAAGTGACAAGAGGCTGCGATTTCCCATGGTGGTCATAAGTGAGAAGAGCACCATGAGATTTAATAACGGGACACAGGTAGCGGTAAAGAGCACCTTTAGGCACCCGCTGAGCCCAGCGACAGCGTCAAACCCGAACGGATAGTGTCCGTGAGAAGGAGGACGAGAGAGAGAGAGAGAGAGAGAGAGGGAGAGTGAGACATTATGTAAATGTAGGGGGACAGGAAACCCCTAGAGGTTGCCATGTGCCATTTCCAAAACACGTTTCCTCACATTCACCATGACACAGAGTGACAGCGGACCTTGGGTAATGATCACAGCACTTTCACGAGTGCGCTTGTACACAGTTTACGGTGCCCGTAAAGACCAGCCAACAGTCAAAGTGTCACGGACGGGAAACGATTTAAAATTACGAGCATGCAGACGATAAGCCCCCCCCCCAGGCTTTCCACTAGCCCACCAGTCCTCAGAAGCCTGGCCTCTGTAGCACTAATTCGCCCTATAAAACGGGAGGGTAATTTAACGGGAGCGAGAACCCTGTGTTTTGGCCTCCTGTACTCCCCGAACCCTCACCCAGTGCAAGTGATACCAGATATACTGAGAACAGCTGGAATGAAGCTAATTGAGAAATATTACAAATGTAATTTAATTATAACTACAACTGGAATTAGATTTGAGCTTGTGAGGTCAACAGCAGAATTCTTTTTTCAAGTACATTTAATTCTCTCTCTCTCTCTCTCTCTCTCTCTCTCTCACACACACACACACACACAAATTGTGGTTCTCAGTGAGTAGTCTACATTGCTCCATCAATTTACCCATCTAAATGTTTCAGACCAAATCCAATATGGTGATCACTGTCCTGCTACAAAAGCTACGCTACAGACATCTCTGCTAATCCTCAGAGCACTTTCATAAAATACCAGAAATGTTTTGTTGTGCCAAAATTAGGCCATTGTTTGTAGGAAAAAAAGATAAAACTTACAAGAACGCCCATGGCTATAAACACAATGAAGTGATGGATTTATATATAAATCAGCCTTAGCAGGACTGTGCAAATCTGTCTAATCTACGAAATGTTTACCGGCACCTGGGGCTGTTCGCCCAGACGGAGGCCTGAGATGTAATAATGCTGAGGAGGTGGTGTTCAGCTCTCACTGCCCCAAACCTGCCGATCTCCTCTCCTCTCCTCCCTGGATGTCCATCAGCTACATGAACCTATGGATTTCCAGCCTAGTAGGTGTGCAGAGCCCAGATTTACCCAGAGGGCCTGATGGGTACTGAGTCACGGTATGAAGCCAAAAGAAGTGCACCATGTTGCTGCTGATGTGTGTCACTCTCTGAGTTCAGTTGGTCATATGGTCAAGACTCATCTGTGGCAGGTCATAGGGTCACGACTTGTCTGCGGTGGGTCATGGGGTCGCGACTCATCTGTGGATAGTGTTCCACATACATTTCTATTAAACAGTTTGAGGCGCCGAGTTACAGATGGGTAGGCTGGTTTCTGGAGTGACACAGACCACCACTAGCATTGCAGATCCTAGGTTATCGTCATGGTACCTTCATAAGTACACTGGTAACAGTCCCCGGTACTAACTGCATGGAATCACATAATACCTTCATCTCTGGAAACACCATGGACCGGACACCTCTACCGAACCCAGATGGCGTGGTGGGTCAGCCCCCTTGCAGAGTAGCCGACAAGCTGGGTTTCTTGGGTTAAAGGCATTAGGCCTATTGAAAACCCAGCTTTATGACCTTGGCTATAGACATTATCATTAGCCAGAGCAACGGTCCCACTCGTCATCACAGATGGACGCAGCGTCGCTAACAGGTAGGAGGAAAAAACGGCAAGGGCAACGTGAACCGAGTCCTGGGACCAGCGCGGACGAATGAGCAAACAGACCCAGATCCATTTAAAAATATACATCACATTTATTGTGACACCACCAAGAGACCTTCCACAAAGTAGTTTTGGGAACCATGGCTGAGAGCCCCCCCCAGCCACGGCAAGCCATCGTCTCGCCCTTCGCCTGCTTCTTCGAACGCTACCCCAGAGCGAGACCCTGACAGGTGCCAGACAAAGCCGTCACACGTCAACTGTTTTTCTAAAGGTAACACAATGTACAAAAAGTTCGACTCTTGATACTATAAAAAAAAAAACAAAACAAAAAAAACAAACAGCTTCCTCTCCTCGCTGTACGTATAATGACACAAAGCAGTTACGGGCATCTCACCGCTGGCGGAGTCGCGTGCTGGGCAGCCCTGGTTTATCTGGTACGAAAGGACTCCCTGAAGGAAGTGACCTGGGCAAATGTCCGCGGGCCCCGAGAAGAAGGGAGGCCGTCTAAGGGACGCTCAGGTCTCTGTGCCTGTATCTCATCTAGCCTCTGAACAAGACGAGGAAACTCTGCCTTCACAATGTACAGTACAATACGGCACTACGACGTCATGGGCGGGCTCGGCGGGGCGGGTGGGGCTCAAAAACGGATGGAGATGCATATTTTTAACCCTCTTTCTCTGAAAAAGCAGTTCTCCTTCAGCGGGCCCCACGCCATGCCGACTCGATAAGGCCAAACAAGCAGGCGGTTGGGGTGACTGGAGTCCTCCCGTCCACGGGGTGGCGCTATCCCTTGGGCCTCATGGGTCTTTTAAGGCACCAGGGCAGCCAGGAGCAGCAGCAGCAGCAGAGTCCATGCGGTGCCCCACAGTGGGCTGCGTAAAGGGAGCTGGCCACTTTTCGCCCGGACTCCTGTGACAGGGAGCATGGAAAATGCGGGGCATGTCAGTGTAGAACAGCATCTTTCATACAGTTACTATAATATGAGTGACTAGGGAAACAAGAAGCCTGACAATGCCAGTAATGACCATAATCACGCCTCGACTGAGTATCATACTCAAGGCAATGGATAGAAATACTGTCAGTCCTCTCTACTAAGCAGCAAAGTAACATATGAAATTGTGCACTGCCAGAATGACTGATCTATAGGTATGAGAAGGGCGGGGGGGGGGCACGAAAGCGCAACATTTCAACAGGAATCGCTCTACAGAAGACGACATTAACTAACTATATGTTCTCTTGTGAAAAAACCAGTAACTTAGATGTTCTTCAAGCTAAATATCTGGCAGGTTCTGCTGCTGCCGTGATTTGTCCTGTTGGAAGGATAACCCTAATTGGCCATGAAACAAAGAGCATCGAGGATGTTTATAAAGGTGACAAATAAAATGGAATTAAAGTGAAGGCAACAGAACAGCCACGAAGCAGATTTCACCGTCCTCATCTACCACACGGTGGCGCTGGCGCGTAAGAGTGTCCTCAGACTGTAAACAAACACAAAGCGGTCATGGACATGGTACAGAGGCGGAGCACAGCGCCCCCTACCTGACGAGGTGAGCAGTCTGACCTGGGCACTGACGGCACCCTCTCCCCCTTTGCTGACTGCTCGCACCTCAATGATGTAGGCTCCCCCTTCAGGCAGGGTGAGCATTGCGGATGGGCCCCGGATTTGAATGACCTGGCTGTGGTTCCGGCTCTCCTGGCGCAGCAGGACCTGTGACGGCGCATGGATGCGAGGGGGGGGCTTTAGTGCCGAATGTCTGCGGGTGGGGGGCGGACCCCTCCTAGGAAGCGTGGCATGCCTCCATTATGCATTGGGCCTGTTTCACGGTCAGTCTATTTGCAATCCATCACAATTACATTCAGTCTAACTTCAAAGCTAAACACAGTCCCAAGGTAAGTGTGCCTGCAACAGATGAAAGTTGGGCGACTCTCAGAGGCCACTCGTGCTCTGCTGAATAGGAAATACGGAGATAACTAATAACCTCATTAAAGGGCCTGACACAATCGATTGAACACAACACAAATCACAGGGATAAATGCAGGAAGAACAAAGGCCCTTTTCATCCACACCCTGGAGGTTCGTAACATCAAGGCGTTCTTGAGTGACAGGGTGGGGGGGGGGGCTACTCACCTTGTACCCAATGACTTCAGATTCATTGTCCATCGCTTTCACCGGCTCCCACCCCAAAGACACGTTGTCGCCCTCCTGAATCCACATGAGGTTGCTAGGAGGCCGATCTGGGGCTGGGGGGGAAGGTGTCAACCAACATGAGAATCAAAAGAGAAAGCAAACGGGACACAAAATGTTCCTTTACGAAGACTGATGACCATGAGTAAGTAATAATAAGCACTAAATCAGGGTTCCCCCAGGTCCGGTCCTGGAGGGCTGGTCTGCAACACAGCTTGCAGATTTCCCTGCTCAGACACACCTACTTAACCCGGTAGTTAGCTGAGTTGGGTGTGTTTGAGCAGGGAAATCTGCAAACTGTGTTGCAGACCGGCCCTCCAGGACCGGACCTGGGGGAACCCTGTACTAAATCATAACAGCAGGCTGTGATCCTTAAGTCACACATCAGAGATGGAGGTGTTAACAGAACACAGGGGTCGTCTTAAGCTAATATCCCCCGAGCCTTTCATCTCAAGAGTCATACAGTCACCTCTTGGGTGACAGCATGGCAAATATGGGATTAGCGATGATGAAAATGTCACTAAGATATCGTGTTCAGCAGTATGACGTCTAGCCGGTATAACGGCGTGAAACACTAGATATGGCCCAAGCCCGCTTTCCGCCTCAGAGTTCTCTCGTGATGGACACCCAAATGGAGGCTCTGACGGCCTCCCCTCACGGCCCGCTCCAGGCAGCAGCCTTGGCAGGATGCGACTCACGGGGCTTCATGGTGGTGGCCTGGACGGCGACACTGGCAGGGCCCTGGCCGATGCTGTTGTAGCCTTTGACAGTGACCAGATAGCGGGTGTTACCCTCCAGACCCATCAGCACAATGGAGGTCTGGTTGCCCTGGGTCTTCAGCTTCCCGACAGACTGCTCCTGCTCTACGCTGTCCTTCCAGTAGCTCACCTGTCAGGGGAAATGGGGACGTGAACTTGGAGACCCTAGAGTAGTGTGCTGGGTCCTACTGGACTGAGTCCAGAACCATCATTCAAAGTCTGTTATCAGACACACACACACACACACACACCAGCTTGCCCTCCCCTAACCTCATATCCATAGGGTTTTCCTGGACCAGGCTCAGGAGATCTCCAGGCTACCTGGATCTCGGAGGAGGAAACAACAGCAGCCTTTACTCCAGTGGGTGCCTCCCGTGGCTCTGTGAGTGAGAGTGATGGAGCTTATAAATCACACAGCCAGAAGAGGGCGCTGTGCCCACCCCCTCACCCCAATATCTCGGCTGCAATGAGAAGACCGCGTTCTGGGCATCGACACAAAAGCTCAGGCATCAGTTAATAAACCGCCAAAGTGACGCCTGCAATTACAGCCAACAGTCAAGCCAAGGAGGCGCCCGGGACCTGCGGCACAGTGCGTCTAACGTTATTTTCCGTGTTCGTTCTGCATCCTACTTGCTCCGTCCTCTTGGGCCAGTTGGCCAATTAATTAAAGCCAGGCTACAGAATCCTGATAAGTGCGGTTCACAGCAGGAACACAACCCAGCTTCCTGCATCAGGATGCGGCAGACAGGTCACGATTCAGGCCACGGCATCGCTGTTTTCCTCGGACCTCCTGAGACGTGCAAATGGCTTGAGTTTAACTACCCAGATAATAAATAAACGAGTGAAGGAAACTGGACGCCTGGTTGATTTCCAGTTTACCAAATGCTAACTAATTTAGCAAACTAGTGTCTTACAGGCAAGGACATAACTCTGGGTTGAGCACGGGGGGCGGGTGTTGAGGTCTATACCTATTTAAGGGGGTCCAGGGAGTTATATTGGCTGGTTTTGATTAATGGGGGGGGGATTACAAGCCCCTATCCCCCCATAATTTATGCCCATGCTTATAGGCCACTAGTATCTGTAGAGCAGAAAAAATACTGACCAATTTCAATGTATCTTTTCAATTAAAGACTACAGACCAAAACATTAATTAAACAGAGAATTCATCCATTTCTGTACATACGACAGCAAATTGTGAGAGAGTGTGGGATCTTCACCTCCTTCTGCAGAATAGATGGTCACCACCTGGCTGAAAGGCCCGTCTCCCTTGTTGTTGTAGACCCCAACCTTCACCTCAAAGGGGGTCAGAGGAGGGAAGGTCTCGTCCCGGTACTTGAAGGTGGTGGAGTCAGCAGAGGTCACCATCTTTTCCTTCCAACCTCGAGTCCCGTTGGCTCTGAATGCTACGATGTACCCGAAGCCTTTCCCGTTTTGGAACTCCTCAGATACAGGCTGAAAGGAAGGGTAGGGACCGTTTGACTAGACTTCCTCAAAACAAAGGGGCGACTTCACACAAGCGGTCAGGTCTACCCCCAGGCTAGCAAGTTCAAGCCAATAGGAACTGTTAATATAAAGGACGGGGGGTGAAATGAGTTACTTGACTGGATTCCTAGATAGTAATCAAACCCTCCATGGGTATCAGTGACTCATATCTCTCACTTCTGGATCACTGGCTGTTGACTTGACATGACCTTAACCTTAGCCTTCAATACAAACTAAAGTCTGGAAAGTTCTGGAAAATGCACAGCTGCCTTAAAAAAATAAAAGTTGTGACAGTGCATCTAAACAACATTCTTAGATAAGTGGAAATCAGGAGATTCCTACAGGGCCCTTCAAACGGATGGCTTCGGATAGTATGAGGCAGATAGACCAGGATGATTTTGTTAAAAGAGGATCGATGTGGCGTAATGTGATCCTGCCTGATTGTAGTGAAACATGGCATGAAAAATAACCGTTGTGAAAAGGATACAGCCGGATGAAGCAGCAGAGATGTGTGAGTGGACGCAAAAAAGCGCTAGTAGGAGCTTTACTTACGCAAAAAATGTTTTGAGGGCAAAATGAAAAATGATTCGTTAAGAGAGATAACCAATCATATTGTACAGGAGGTTGGTCCCAGCAACTAGAGGAGGCAGGACCAACCAATCGGACGTCTTGGCCCTGCCTCCTCTAGTTGCTTGGATCCACCAAATCTACAATCTGATTGGCTATCTCTCTGAACCAATCATTTTTTGTTCTGCCCTCAGAATACTTTTGTGTAAGCAAAACTCTCATGAGTCACAAAAGCAGCTGAACCCGTTAGTGCTGTGCTAGTTCCTCCTGACTGAGCACGACTGACCCAGCATCTCAGCTCCTTCAGGATCCAGACGGCTCAGGAAAACACAGTCTTGGTCTTTAGCTCACAGGCAGGGGCCTGGCCTCTTTTGTATCCATGCATCTATACGTTCGTCTTCACAGGAAAATAACACATAGGGACGCAGGGAACGAGAACGAAAGTCGGCACCGGAGCTTGGTTCACGCGATCCATGGAACCATCTAGTGTTCTCAGTCACATGGTCAGGACCATTCGCTGAGCATACAGTTACTCTGCATGAATCTTCCAGAGAGCGCTGAACAGTCCCTGTATCATGTATCATTAGAGTGGTAGCATAACATCAGTGTTAGAAGGTGCCGTAGAATTTAGTTAAACGACAAATCTGAGTGATTCACAGCGACGTTCGAGAGATCTATTCTACACAGGAAATCAGCTCCGGGCAATGCTTTGTACAGTAATGAAGGAGATGCAGGTCGCCATAGGAACAGCAGCGCTGTGCCGCACGAACATACCGACTAACCAGAGCTTTAGTTAAGTCAACTCTTTAATTAAATTCATCAGCACTGCGAGGGCTGGTTAACGATGCGATGACAGCTGCACTTTAATTAAGTGTGAGCGAGGAAACGGCAGCCAATCCTGTTTCTGCGGATGACACTGCAGATAAAATCTCAGCCTGTAGAATCTCCTACTTGGAGTGGTTCCCCTCACTGGTCAGTCCTGGCCATTACAAAAATATACTATATTTTTAATAGCTGTCACAACTACACAAACACATTTTTTAATAGACACCACAATTTTAGCTTATACAGTAAAATACACTAAAAGATTTTCATTCATTAATTTATTCTCCATACTGTTTGTCCTATACCGAGTCATGGGGGTTTGGTTCCTGCCCTGGAAACAACAAACGCAAAGCAGGAAATAACCCAGGATCAGAGGTGGGTAGTTCAGATCCAGAAAGTACAAATCCAGTCCATGATTTTGTTTCAACCAACCAGTTGAGCATACAGAGTCACAGTCACAGAGAACTCAACTGGTTGGTCGAGACAAAATCATTGACTGGATTTGTACTTTATGGACCTGAACTTTCCACCTCTGCCCAGGATGAGGTTCCTAAAGAGACTGAAGAATCTGATACACCATATCTAAAGGTTCCCTTTTGACTGACATCTCAAGCTACAAACTGGATATGGTGGCTGCGGTCGTCCACACCTTGGAAGTAGCACAGGTGCTGTTTTGGTGTTTGCTAAGGGGGTGAAACCGGGGACAATCTCCAGCACCTGGTTCAATGGCAACAGATTCAAACGCAATTAATTTGGGAGAAGTATAATTAAAATGTGATCTGGCAGAATGAAGTCTTGGGACAGGGTAATAAATGGAGGAACACCTGTACACTCCTCTCCTTTTGGCAGCACCCATCCGTCAGGGTGTAATCCAAGCACCCCCTGAGCCTTTGAAAGCTACTGCTCCCTAAAGGGGCACTCAAATTAACAGGCCTTCTGCGAGAATGTTGGGGGGGTGGGGGGGGGGGATGATGGTGTTATACTAGGATTCTTGATCTGGGAGGAATGGAGCTTTGACTAATTAGCGTGTGCGGATGGAGCCACGAAACGAACGCGCTTCTGTTACGTCCTTATTACTGCGGCTGGCGGACTGTAGAGCGGGCAGATCATGTAGAGACAGTGAGAATGGCAGGGGAGTCGCAAGGAGCCCCACCTCCCTGGGAAGGAAAAAGCAACACAAAGAGCAGCGGGTAAAGAGACGAAGACCTGGAAGTCGACGGGATGGACTCACTGAATGCCATAATGAGGATATAGCTGTGAGGAGGAGAGCAGGCCGGGCACTGCGAATGACAGAGACCGCTTCCCAAATCAGGCATCCCCATCCCTAATGAGCACAGGCATACATGCAGGAGGCCCACTCTGGAAGCCCTCCTACGAGGAGCAGAGAGGAGGTGCAGATACCTCCCCGTAGCTGGTTTTAATCCTTATTTCTCCTGGTGACCAGAGCTCTGCTTCACCGTACCTTGCCAAAACAAATGCTCCCTGACCCCAGATAGCAGAACATGCTAGAACGTGGCCCTCCTGTTCCTGCAGAGTGCGTCGTTCTTGCCGTCTCCCTGGCAGTGTGATCTCAGCACGGCATCGCTGACAAGAAGGGAGCCAAGTGTCGACAGCACAGGATGCAGCCAGAACACCAGAACCAGTGAGTACCTTCAGATTAAGTGACAGGGGCACCAGCACGGCCCCTCGGTGTCCCCTGGGGCACAGGCGCAACTTATCACCCCCGTGTTCGCTGTATCACTACTTGCTGAACAGGTCATTACAGGTCTTCATAACTGGGCTGTCACCATGGATGCAGAGACCATTCAAATGATGGTTATGCCATACATACAGTAATAAGTTGCTCCTGTTGAACTGAGCAAAAATGCCACGATCGAAGATCCTTCTGGACTCCCCCCACCCCCCCTGCGCAAAATGCATCATGTGAAGGTTATTTCCTTGGTGACACATGGGCCTCTGTGCTTAATAGCCTCCAGAACAGACGCTAAATACCTCCACATCTGTTCCAGGCTCCCTGACTAACAGTACCCTTAACTGCCCTAATTCAAAACCCTCTTCCATTTTCATCAATTAACAGGCGATGGTTGATGTGCTGCTGTTCCCCCATGGGTAGGTGAAGACAGCGATACTCTCTCAGTGCACAAACACTGCTCACAAATATCTGGGAGTTCACCCCCGGCGATGTGCTGCCAGGGGTAAGATCACTACTGCACGTCTTCTGTATGATCAACCATGCTTTCCAGCTCCTTTTCACACAGAGGTAGAAGACAGACATGTGCAGAATTCCGGTCCAGAAAGTAAAAATCCAGACCAAGATTTTGATTCAACCAGCCAGTTGAGCATAAAGAATCATGGTCACAGAGTACTCAGCAGCTTGGCTGAAACAAAATCTTGGACTGGATTTTTACTTTATGGACCTGAACTCTCCACCTCTGTTTACACACGTCTGCCTTCTTATCTTTGTGATCTTTACCTACATTCATTAACTCATTTTTACAGCTTTTCTGTCATTTCTGAGATGTGTACGATATATGTGCCTGGAGACCGTGAGAGTGTCGATCTTGATGGATGACGCGGCTTCTGCTGTCGAGCTACGTGTGGATCATGCTGGTCTGCACGCTTTATGTCCTCTGGTGGAGATGCTCTCTGTAACTAACACTGTACCCCGCGCTGCATTTCCCTCCAAAGGTTTGGGCAGCTTCTCCTCGTCTTTTTAGGCCAGGAGTGATGAATTACAGGGAAGGGGGCCAGGGTGTGCCACTGTGCGCTCGGGGACTATGCTCTCCTTTAACCGCTCAGGCTCTCACAGTCGATACGCTGCGCCGCGATGTTCGGGCTGACCGACGATGAGAGCGAAACGGACTAACTGATATGTGCAAGGTTAACCAGCGACACTCATTAGCCAGTAAACCTCAAACGCTGGTAATGCTGGGGTGCTACAAATGGATTCAGCTTTAAAAAAGACTGAAGTTAAACCAAGAAGGATAAACAAATATGTGCAAATAGTATTACACACATCAGTGTAATCTGAAGAAAACAAAGTGGAGGCTCAATTCCTTAATCACGCTGTGTTCAGGTGTATTGCTTTCCTCTCTGGGATTCCTACAGTTGCAATTGTAACTAGCTTAAGGAATTTGTGTGACTGGGATAGCGAGGGAGTGTGGTAACTACTGTAGAAATAGCTTTTCAATACAGCCACGTTGTGAACTACAGACAGCCGGCTAACGGTGCAGTTCGGTACTCCTACAGGAGACGCTGGAATGAGATATGATGCCAGTAGGAAGTGGGAATCTGGATGAGCCCTTTCTGAGCAGAGGAGTGATGTCCTGATTTCTGACAAAGGGCCGGAAAACACAAACTGGGGAATGTTCATTTTCCTTCATTATTGTGCCACCGGCATCCAACAATTTATTCATCATACTGCTGCCTAACCGTGAGGTTTTGTAAAAGAATAAAGCATCGGAGGATGACCTTAATCTTTAAACTACCGCAAGCATATTTTCGCTGTCACTTTTTGAAAAAGCATTACTAAGTGTGATGATAGGAAAACAGAGTCTCTTTCCTGCAAATGTCAACTGTTCACTGGGGACCAAATGACCCCAAAATGGGCCCTTTGACAGCACTTAAACCACAGCAGTTAGTTTTGCAGCCTGTAAGGTTCTCAGGGTAGAGGGGCTCATCTCTACAGCCTGTGAGGTTCTCAGGGTAGAGGGGCTCATCTCTGCAGCCTGTGAGGTTCTCAGGGTAGAGGGGCTCATCTCTGTAGCCTGTGAGGTTCTCAGGGTAAGGGGGCTCATCTCTGCAGCCTGAGAGGTTCTTGGAGTAGGGGGCTCATCTCTGCAGCCTGTGAGGTTCTTGGAGTAGGGGGCCCATCTCTGCAGCCTGTGAGGTTCTTGGAGTAGGGGGCTCATCTCTGCAGCCTGTGAGGTTCTCAGGGTAAGGGGGCTCATCTCTGCAGCCTGTGAGATTCTTAGAGTAGGGGGCCCATCTCTGCAGCCTGTGAGGTTCTTGGAGTAGGGGCCTCATCTCTGCAGCCTGTGAGGTTCTCAGGGTAAGGGGGGTCATCTCTGCAGCCTGTGAGGTTCTTGGAGTAGGGGGCCCATCTCTGCAGCCTGTGAGGTTCTTAGGGTAGGGGGTTTATACGTTCTCCTTACCTCCCAGGAGATCACAAGTTCATATCTGTGTCCGTTTCCTCCTCTGACATTGGTTGGGGCCACGGAGGGGACTGCGGGGCATGAGGAAAGAAACATGGTCACCATCGCACACTCTTAGCATTCCTCTCGTTAAGCCAATTTCCGAAATCTTCACGCTAACTAAGGGCCAGAACCCACGGAGTACAAGGCTGGACTGTGAGGAACACAACAAATTAATTAACACTCATTAAACAAGCACAGCGCTTGAATTAAGTGGATGAGGAATCCAAAACAATCGCACGTGGATTTGTAAGGAGCTGATAAAGGGTCCTGGTCAGACATGCTGCTTTTTCACAGCGGCCCGTGTTGGGCAGCTGCCTGCAGGCTCGCTCACGTTTAATTGGAGCCACAGCGAGGTGAGACCTGTTCCTCATGAATAGATAATGGCCAGGCTTCAGCCCCAGGGGGCCGGCGGTCCGGGTCTTTCAGCACAGGCGCCAGGCATGTTTAAATTCATGTAAGAAGCTTACTGCCATCATCTTGGCCAATTAAAAATGCAGTGCCTACGTACTGGGAAAGCCGGCTGTCGATAGAGGGCTGGCGCGATAAAAACAGCTGCACCGCACGGTTCCTGAGATGGGCTGGGGGTGGAGAGCAATCGTAAAGCGTTCTGATAAAGGTGACCCTGAAACCGTCAAGAAGGGGCCAGCGGCGCTCTGTCAGCCTGAAAGGAGGCCGACCTTATTCAAAGGAAGGAGCGCAGAGTCGCGGCACAAAGCAGGCGCTCGCGGCTCAGCCGTTCGTTAAGGTAATAAAACAGCCCAGAAACAGGTGCGCTGGGGGTTTGACTTAAAGGGCCGAACGTGCCGTTCGTCCTTACGGAATATTTATGGAGTCATTACGCGGAGGGAGGCAGCCGCCTGCTGGCTGCTGGCTCTTGGGGGCTCATTGAGGAAACGTTTGCTCAGCTGGGTACCGTGGCTTCAAATGGTGCGCGGAAAAGCTGCGGTCGACAGGAAAGGGGGGCCGCCGCGCCGCGCAACAGCCACGCCGCGCAACAGCCACGCCGCGTCCTGCTGAATGTGCCGACTGGCCGACAAATCATTCATCAAGAGAATAAATGAATCGATCGGCCGATCGATTGTGCCTATTGACCGTGGTTCTCCAGTTAATTCATAATAGGTGCAGGATTCGTCAGTTTGCAAAGACATACACTGCATTCTCTTCTATTTCTATGCATATATATTTCTGAATATTTTATATCGGGAGATATTCACCCTGCATTTGCTCATTCATAAAAGACATAGCTTAAACAGCGATACTCCAGGCTTCG
>JAODLC010000040.1:5894878-5907730 GCA_026781145.1 Hippopotamyrus pictus | reverse complement strand
TTTATTTTTTTTTCTGAATATTTTATCTCTGGAGATATTCACTCTGCATTTGCTCATACAATTCATAAAAGATTAAACAGAGATATTCCATGCTTCATTACAATAATTTCATAACAATTTATGTATTGTAATATAATAATTTAATGGCACTATAAATGATCCTTCCACCCAGTTATCCTGGATGAGGTCATGGGGGGGTCAGTGTGTGCATAAGGCAACACCCTGGGTGGGCTTCCAGTCCAACCAACATACACACACAGACTCACATGCACAAAACCCATAAACCGACTCGTCGGCAAATTAGTCAAACCAGTTAGAACAACTGCAAGTCTTTGGACGATGGGATAAGACCAGAGTAAAGCTGCACACCTCAGAGAATCAGACCAAATCCACACACAGAGTATCTGCCAAAACATTCATATCAATTTCCAGTAACAAAAACATCCTCAACAACTTTTTAACGTTTATGGTGGTGTTGTTATTGTTATATAGTGGCACAAGGAGAAATGAGAACATATAGAGCTTCAAATGGTCTTAAAGGGTTACAGGAAATGTGCTCTATTGATTTGTCATTGAAGCAGAATGAAGACGCGCTGGCTGAGTGGAAGGCCGTCGCAGTTTAACAGCGAGGGACTCCTGCATGTCTCACAGCTCAGAGCCATCAGACGCAGCGTGAAATGGCCGATAGGAGAGAGCCACCCATCTCCTAATACGGGGGAAGCTGGCCTTTCTGAAGACGACCATCACACACCATTTCTGGAATGGATCCTAATTTGTTGAACCATTTTTTAAATGGTTTACAGTAGAATCCTAATTGACACGTCTATCATTTGCTATGACGTGTGTACTGAATAGCAGAAACTGCAATTTTTACAGAAATGAGGCCTTGTGCCCCCCCCGGTACCACCCCGCTGTCTTCTGCTTAAACCCACAACCCTGCAAGCCTAAGTTATACTTGTAATTAAAAGCCTTTATGATATATTCTTCTCCCGACTGTTTCTAAGGGCTGACTTCACACATTGGGACTACGGTAATCTGGAGGTAATTTTCCACACCTTGGTTTTAGCTGCCATGTAATTACCTTTGACATACAGAAAATCTAAGCTCTACCTTTAGCTGGGACTGACACAGACACACCGCACATGCTGCCACCATACCCGCCTCCTGGGTTTGGACCACGCTGGAAGGTGCACTGGGATCCCCTGTACCGATGGCGTTGGTGGCCACGACGCGAAACTCGTACTCTACCCAGGGGTTGAGGTCGACGGCGACGGCGGACTCCATGTCCCCGGTGATGTGTGGCGGGTCTGTGGGAGAAACACACATTCTGCTCTGTGCTGTGATCTAACATGCACAATCGTTAAATGCTACTATATGCGATGAGATTCTCAGATCTGGCCAGATTCAGGGATGCCATGGAATACCAGCAGATTATTGTTTGGTTACTGGTTAGCTTTGGGGAATGTTCAGATAAAAATACTTCTTCCCTCTCTGTGAAGAGGGCTGCTGCGGGAATCCAGGCTCAACTGAGCTAAAACTCTTCACTTCCCCTTAACATCCCCCTTCACTTCTCCCTTAACATTTCCCTTCACTTCCTCCCTAACAACCCCCTCACTTCCCCCTTAATATCTCCCTTCACATGTCCCTTACCATTCCCCTTATCATCTCCCTTAACATCTGCCCTTTAACATCCTAACATCCCCTTCACATCCCCATAACGTCTCCCTTCACTTCCCCATTAACATCCCCCATAACATCTCCCTTCACTTCCCCATTAACATCCCTCTTAACATTTCCATTCACTTCCCCTTAACATCCCCTAACATCTGCCTTCACTTCCTCTTAACATCCCCCTCGCCCTTCAGGTTTAATGCAGTAATGTTTTTATGATCACCCCAGCTCTCATGACGAAGGCTTAAATTGTGTTTTACTGTGTTTGGTGTCACTTATCAGAGCAGTGCTAAGTGGGTAAATGAGCAAGGTGAGTCATGCAGGCATAGGCATTAATAATGACTGAGTGCTAAACTTATTATTACTGTTATCTGGCTGGATGGATTTGGGCAGATTACACACACTTAGCAAGACACTGTGCCTTGACATTAAAGCCTGAGACAGGGATGGTGCTGCTTTCAGCCACACGGATGAAGTTTCTGGGCTTCTGACAGCCCCATAAAAGCGGTGGAGGAAACACGGTGACCTGCTTCTCATTCTGAAGCACAGAAACCAGCTCTGACCTCTGGAGCTAGAAAAAAAAAATCTACATTTTCAGTGTGCATATTATTTGAGCCTCTCTCTTCAAATGCATGCTAAATAGGAAGACTTACAGGACTTTTGATTAGCAAAGAAGTCTTAGCATGGACTAATTAAAGTAAAATTAAGCCAGAAATTCTCATCATATTATGTACTGAGAGATTAGCTCAGAACTTTGCAAAAGTCTGCCACAGCACCCAAAAGTCTGTGACATTACAGAATGTGTATTTAAGAGTACAGAGTTAGCAAGCTAGCTGGAGGCTCCTACTGTCACTTTAACGCTGTTGTTGTCACCCCAGAGTCACCTGCAAGGCCTCCTGCACGTTCATGTCGGCCTATTATCCCCTCCAGCCAAAAACAACGCCTGTCTGCTGACCTGCTAAGTCCTGTGCATTTGTGTGCATCAGTATCCGTGCGGCTCCGCCCTTGTCCCGAACCACGTGACCAGAGCAGGCTGCTGTTACTGTACCTGTTCTGACAGTCTGCCAGCCCAGGGAGTAGGGGGTCCGAGCTTGCAGGTTGTAGGCCACGATAGGGCTGTGGTTGTCCACTCCGCGAGTCCAGGACAGGGTCGCCGTGGTGTCTGTGATCTCCTCCACGATGACGATCCCGGGGGGCCCGGGCGGTCCTGGACACCAGAGTGAGGGCCATTCATCGAGACAGAACGGAAACCCCAAACATCCTCCCAGCTCCAAAGACTTCCCCTTTATACCTCATTATCATACGACCAGGCAGAAAGCCCATCCGGCAGAATCTGGTCCAGTAAATTTGCACGTCCAACAAATGCTCACCATTGGCCGCATGTTAACGGTGCAACAGTCACGCCCGAAAGTGATCTTAAACAAATGCCCCATTTTGGAACTAGCCAGAAGAACCTGATTCCGGAATGTTTCACAGGAAGATTTCAAAACAGGTTAGGTCTGTACCGTGTGGCGGTGAAATGGACAGACGTCACAGTGACGTCAGTCATTGCTAACAAGTGCCCGTCTTAGTTAGAACCAAAACGACCTCACAGGCCTCACAGTCGGTCAGGTTAAAGGAAAAGATCTGAGCCAGAATGTGAATCTCTTACATGTACAGTATCTTCTTTTTTCCATCAGCTAATAAAACATGCCCCCCCCCCCTGTAGAGGTAAAATGGATGGATGCTGATTGTTATTGATTATTTTTGTCTTTATCTGAGGGGGCACATCAGCGACGCTGCACACCCGAATCATTAAGGATGTTTAATTCTGCGTTTTCATTTTATGAATCAGTGAATGTTTAAGTTCTCTAGAGGGAACTGATGTCAAGGGGAATCTACCAGCTGCTGCAGTTAATGACAACCAGTGGAAAGACAGTAAACACTGGCATTAATATTCATTAATATCTATCAAATGTTGCTATAGTAACAAAACAGAAAGCCCCCTAAATTCTTCAGTGGAACTCATGTCTGTCTGTTTGTCTGTCTGGCTGGCCAGCCATCCATCCACTTTCTTTAACTGTTTGTCCTATTCAGGGTCACAGGGCATCTGGAGTCTATCCCAGAGGATATGTGCGCAAGGCAGGGAAAAACCCAGGATGGGACGCCAACCCATCACAGGGCACACTCACAGACACCCCTATGGGAAATTTAGTGGGGGGAAAGTGGAGCACCCAGAGGAAACCCCACAACGATATGGGGAGAACATGCAAACTCCACACACATGGAGCCACGGAAGAGAATCAAACCCTGGTCCCTCAGGTGTGAGGCGACAGTGCTAACCACTGCACCACTGCGCCACTGCACCGCCTCCCATCTGGCGGGCCATAAATTTTCACAGTGTAGTATGGCACACATCGAACCCCCGTAAAACAGTTTTACAACAAACCCATAGAATCAGAAAATGAACGACTGATACTACAGTGTTGATTTCCTGTCTTAGCAATTCAGCACTAAAAAATGGACAGCACCATAACTTTCTGTTTGTAATATAAGCAATGCCATTATTCAGTAAACCAGCATGAACCTGCAGACTGGCTGAGCCAGGTCCACTGTTCAGAGGGATTTATCTCATTCTTAAAATTGCGGTTTCAATCTTATCTGTTCGGTCAGGCATTTAAGTCATGCAGCTCCCAAGGGGGGGTGCCGGAAGGAAGCCATGAACGAGTCGCCGCGTGGAAGGGGGGGGGGATTTCCTAGAGCTGCGAGCGTCAGATAACAGGCTCACCTCGAACAAGAAGTTCGGCTTCCGCGAAGACCGTGTCTCCACTGGTCTGGGCGCGGCAGCCATATTTCCCAGCATGCTTCAGGAGAACGTTCCTAATCATCAGATCAGCTGAAGAAGATTGCTGCGTTTGTGTGGTGTGTGGTGAGGGGTCAAAAAAAAAAAACAAAGCAAAAAATAATCAGAAAACAGCAACACAGAGACTAAACTCTCTTTGAAAACCACCATTCATTAAATTTCTAACTGGCTTCTCATCGCTCTCGCTACTAGAGCTGAAGTTTCTGTTCTGTCCTTGTCGTCTCGCCCTGCCTCTCGCGAGCTGACAAGCTCTGTGGGCTATGCAGAGGGAAACTGAAGATTTACAGGCAGCCAGCGAGGGTGCCGGCTGATTAGAATTACAAAGGCAGTATCTTTGGCTCGCCGCTCATGTCTGTCTCATGTCCCCGGCGTCCCCGCTGAGGCAGCCATGGGCAGGAAGAGCTAAACTGGCAGTGGCAGGTGAATTAACACGAAAGCCTAGCATTTTGCACCTGGATTCAGAACATGCTTTTTATTTGATCTCTAAGCAATCTCCGTCTATGAGGTTAAACACTACAGCCTGTTTCCCCAAAGACCCAGAACAGACAAGGCTTCAATCTGGACTCATTAAAATCTTCAGGGTCAGTTACCCACTAATCTCCAGGAATTTATACGTCACTTTTTGCTGTCCAAACATTACCTTCTTGCATCCGAAGCATAGTTGAACTTTAACCACACTTCTGTAAACACGATCGACCCATTGTCCTAAATTCTAGCCATTTATGCTGATCATAGGAAGTCTAGGGCCTCTCTGGAACTCTTTTACTATGAACAATAGCTGTTTCAGGTCCACGTTTTGATCATTTATCACTGACGAGCAAGTTAAGTTCTGGAATATTCCAGCCTTAATAAAACGCTTAACACACCCCCCATTGATGTCAGCTGGTCGAAAATCTCCCACCATGGGGGGTTCATTTTGTCCAATGGTACCATTATCAGAGCCTGGTACAATCACTGTGAATTGCAGAAGCCAGCAGAAGATGAGCACATTGTCACGACAGGTGAAATGTACGTCAAATGTATGTCATTTTCCCAGCACGATTCTAGATCAATGTTTTAATCCCTGTCAACAGTGTATCTTTCCACATGAGGCAAGTGGAAAGCTGTCAAATGTGTTTTTCTTTTTAAAAGGGAGCACTTACTGTAAAAAGGTTATCGTAAACGGTTTAAGCTTCTGAAATGGTAAGAATGGTTACTGCTTTATTATGACATCATATTGTGACATGCCTCCCTTGAAAAAACTACTATACCAGCTACAATCTGTGGATGGAACATCACCGTACTGGCTCTGAAAGATTGGCTGTTTGATTTAAAAGATGTTCTTCATAATCCACTCTAGGTATTCTTAATTACAATATCCCCATGTCGTGTGACCTTTCAGTGCTGTCTTTGTGCTATATGTATGTTTGAGTGCATGTCTTCATATGTTCAAAGGTGGAAAGTTCAGGTTCAGAAAATGCAAATCCAGGCCAAGATTTTGTTTCAACCAACCAGTTGAGTATTAATAGTCACAGTCACCGAGTAACCAGCTGATTGGTTGGAATATGCTGGAATTGATTGGTATTTTACTGAATCCTTTAAAACACTTTCAAAATGAGTTCGGTGCCTATGACGGATAATTCAAGCATGATTTGGACTAATCCATGATTTGGATTCTGACCGTACAATTATCACCCAAGTTCAACTTTCAGGTAATGCAGGCCGTATCTTGATGTTCAAATACTTACTGTCTGGATGAATTCAAAGTGCCCCCCCTGCTGGTGGAAGTTGAGGGGCTGGCGGTTGCGCATCCAGAGGATGCTGACATCCAAGGAGGGGTCATGGATGGCCTTGCAGGTGAGGACCACGCTCTCCCCGACCGTCACCTCCACCCGGGCCGGACTGACCTCCACGCGCATGGCCTCTGGGGGACAGCGAGAGCCTTTTAACACTCCTCGCGTAACAGCGGTGGCATGAAGACACACGTCAGTCACATATAATGTAACCCCGCTAAAGTGGCCGCTGTGACTCGGGCCCCGGGTTCCAGACGCCTTGGAGGGTGGGGAGACACGCGTACCTTTGACCCAGAGGATTGTCGTCATCTCAGCCAATCCGAACTGATTCTCAGCGCGGCACACATAACTGCCCTCGTCGGCACGGCTGGAGTTGATGATCCGCAGCGTGTTGTTCCGAAGCAGCAGAGTCCTGCGGACAGAACCATGGGCGCGGATTCAGACGCAAGGGCCTCTTCACAGTGGAGCCGGCATGAGATTTGCAGCTTTGCAACACTAAACGCTTCCACTATACATGGTCTTTGTTGGGAATTTATGCCCATTTTAACTTTCCAGACTGTGGGCTGAACGTGGTCTTGAATCTAATCCAAGTTAAATGTTATTAGGAGTCTTGGCATGGAAGGCAGATGATGGAACAATACCACCCTCTTCCGCTCGCAGAACGCAGCCTGCATCCGCAAAACGCTCTGTCTGCAGAAAGTTCATAAATCATCCCTCCCTGAGATATTAGTGTATCAGCTGCCTTATTTAGAGAATTTATTATTGATACATTAAATGGAAACTCACTGCATGGCAGAGTAACTTAATGTTCATGTTTGGTCTGCAGGCTTCTGGATAAGCAAACGTCTGAGATTATGCTACCGCTTCATTATGGGTAGACACTCGTAGACCAGTGCCCTGATCACTAATTTATTAGAAGCTTATTAAACCCTATTACTCACAAGCAATGGCTATGAAACATCAGAGGTAGCTACAGCGGGCTGTTTAAGGGTGTAATGCTAATGGTGTGTGGTAGTTATGGATGTAGTTGCCGTAGTTAACCATTCATAGTTAACCATTCACAGCTTTCATACAAAAAAATAGGACAACTAGTTAAGTCATTAAGCAAATAAGCTAAATTAACTAACACTAAGCATCATTTGCTGTTCACAGTGCAGAAAGTTTTAGGTACGTTATAAAGTAGGATGGAGGTCATCCGAGGGAGACCCACATATCAGCATGGACGGCAAATGCACAAAGAGAGGTCCAGAGCTGCTTTTGGACCCGCTACATTGTAGGCATCTCCTAAGATGATTATGCATCCCATAATGCCCAGAGGCGAGTGTAAAAACACTTATTTTGAGTACCCTGGCTAGAAGAAAACGTGGAAGAATAGGGAGCTTAGATAAGTGTGTCCCCTTTAAACCTGACTAGAGGGGACACTAAAGGCATCAAAGCCTTGTTACACTGAGTACTGGAGTGGGAAAAAGGAAGTCAGCTGAGAGGTAGGAATTCTGTACTCACAGAACTTTGGTTAGAGCAAGACGACAGCTGGGAACGGCTGGCAATGGTTGGGGAACTGCTGGGGAATGGCTGGGAGTGGATGGGAATTATTGTGGAACAATTGGGAACAACTGGGAATGGTTGGGGAATGACTGGGAATGGTTGGGGAATGACTGGGAATAGATGGGAAATGAATGGTTCTCTTTCACACTAAACAGATCAGCGACATACTCGGGCCCACTTAAAACATTCAGTTCTTCAAATATTTGTTTGTGATATTCCTAATATGTAAATATTGATAAACTGTAAGTGAATAAAATGCAAATAGCACACATTTAATTATCTTAAAGGGAAACATAAACAGAACACATTCATTTCATTGATTTTCCGCACAGCAGTTTTGAGCTTTTTTTGTGAAAAATCTTGACCAGCATCTTCTTTTGTTGTTGAATATCTCTGGAATTTCAGAGAATGATACTGAATGTCTGATTGTAAAATATTTCCAGCTCTAATCACTATTGATAGCAGGGATTTTAAAAAGTCCTTTGTGACAACGTAAAATGAATCTAAATACAGTGATTTAAGCAAGTACAGTACAGATCAAAGATGATCAGATTACAATCAGCTCAGAAAGTACAACATGAAAGATGAACCTCAGCTCAGCTCTGACACTGATTAGATGAGTAAAATACTACAAGAAGGGAATATTAAATGTAACAGGAATCTGGTTTACACTAGCATGTCATAAAGGTTACATTATGCTTTGAAGCTGAACTGAGTCACTCCAGATCCATAACAGAAGAGACCAAAGTTATACATAGATCACGCTGCGAGAAGTTCACCAATGTATATCTGTTTAATCATAGGGAAAAACAAGCAGTGTTCCCTCCAAGAAGGGCCCCTCTGAAGATTTAGTCTGTTAAAGATGGCAGGATGATGAAAACAAATCAAATCAAACGGGAGAACAAGAAAGTGTGGCTTCTGTCAGCTTCCCTGAAATGTTGCTGAATATTTCATTGGGGCTCTTGTAGTGCCTTCTGAATGCCTAGTGTCCTCAACATGAGCCTTGCATACACTGTGTGTCCTGAACCTTATCAAACATGTTCAGGTAGCAGAGATCATTATGAAAAGGTAGTCCAAGCTGGAAAGAGATATAACCCTCAATAAGTGTGACGTATAGAGCAAAAAGCACATACAGTCAATCCTTCCACAGGTCCCTGCTATTTGGAAAAACTACAGAAAGGTTATTGCTCCCCTTGGTGTGCGAAGTGAGCATGTGAGCACAATGAGAAGATTCAAGAAAATGAAAAGAAATGCAAGATACAAAGATCACTGCGAGATCACTGCAAGATCACTGCTCTAAACATGCTTAGCATCCTCCAAATCAGCACTGTACATATATTTTATGCATTTATGAGTTACTAAGGTTTTTGCATAGTCTGCCGGCCTTCGCGTGTCGTTTGCAGCTTTTGCAAAAAAAAAAATTCCCATTTAATTTCTTACACCGACCCTGTGATATATTAATACCGCGACGGGGAGAGTCACAATGCAGAAGGGTCAACTGTAAAACACTCAAATGTGAACAGGAACAAAACTATTTATTTTAACACACAGCAAACCCTTTTCTGTTAATCACTATGGAGGAGAAGAATCAGGTTGCAAATGAGGCCAAGTAATGGAATTAATACTTTCCATTTAGAAAACAAAAAGTCCCAAAAATTTGCGTAAATATATGTTGAGTACACAGCCTGAGGGAATCAGCTGAGCTGGCGATAGCAGAGTAAACTCTGCAGGATGCTCTCACTGTCAAGTCTGCTGCCTTCTCGCATGACATCGTGCAATGTCAGAAAATCTTTGGTATGTGGGCTACTCTGCTTAAAAATAGAGTTTTCAGTACTTCACAATTCATCACATCATCAATAACTATATCATCATTACACAGAAGGATGAAAAAAATCTCCTCACAAAACATTTTTCAACAAACAGCTATAGTTTAGCAATAAAGGCCACTCATTCTGTTTCTATAAGGTTAGCATGGCCAGGGGGGGTTGGGCAGGCAGTTGACCTTGGACCCCCAGAGGTTATTTTTCTGCCTTGGAAGGTTTTGGTTCCTCTGCTCCATTGCCTGCATTCATTCATTCATTCATTCATTCAGTCATTCATTCATTCATTCATTCTCTCTTTCTTTGTGTTTCTGTATTATTCTATCTTAGTGATGTTGTGCCCCACACCCATGTACAGTACCTTGTAGGTACATGTACTATTGTGAAAGGCGCTACAAAAATCAACTTGCATTGAACAGTAGATTAAATATAAGGATGGATAAGGATGGACCAGCTTAATTGATACAGTTATGCTCATAAGTTTACATACCCCGGCAGAGTTCAACTACCTTTTCCCGCAGATTCTTTGACAATTCTTCTGCTTTCCCCATGACTTAGAATCCAAAAAATGTCAGTGCAGCACTGGATGAAAGATGCAAGGGTCTGTCAGGAGTTCAGAAACTCATTGACCTTTTATATACACACCGACTAATAACAAGCAAACAGATCATGGTTACCTTTAACAGCCATTCAAACCTGTTTGTGTCAAGTTGTGTGCATGTTATCAGGCCAAATCACCAGGGTATGTAAGCTTTTGATCAGGGTCATTAGGGTAGTTTCTGTTGTCATTTGGTCAGAATTGATGGCAAGATGAATGCAGTAAGTTATCAAAAAATACTGGAGGTAAATTTGCACTCATCAGCCCAGAAGCTGCACATGGGATGTACTTGGACATTCCAACATGACAGTAATCCAAAAGAGAAGGTCAAGTCGACCCATCATTGGCTACAGCAAAATAAAGTGAAGGTTCTGGAGTGGCCATCTCAGTCTCCTGACCTCAATCGTGCAGTTCATGCAAGACAGCCCAATAACTTACAGGCACTGGAGGCTTTTCACCAGGAAGAATGGGCAGCTTTATCATCTGAGAAGGTAAAGAGCCTCATCCACAACCACCACAAAAGACAAAAGCTGTCATTGAGGTTAAAGAGGGAGATACACGGTATTAAGAACTGGGGTGTGTAAACTTTTGATCCGAGTCATTTGGGTAGTTTCTGTTGTCATTATGATTTAAAAAGAGTAAACACAGTTGTTTGACAATAAATGGCTTCAGCCAGTCACTAACCACGAGTGAAAGAAAAGTTTTTGTGTTATCATTCATATTCTCTGAAAAATGGTTAAGAAATCATAAATTCTGCCCGGGTATGTAAACTTATGAGCACAACTGTATTTACACAGCCTGTATTATGCGTTCACAGAAATCAAACAGACTACATTCTCAGTGCCGGATCATGGAACAGCTGAACTCGAGTAGCAAAGACTCGGCCTGGAGGACATTGTGGAACTGATAGTGAACTATGTACATGCAAGGCTCCAGGAGAAGATGAAAGGGAAGAGGGAGACTATCCAGCTTAGAAGAAATGACCTAGAGACTGTACCCAGTGCCTTGGAGGGAAACTCCAGAATCCAATTTGAGATGCTGGCCTGGCCTGAACCAGAGGAACCATGGAAAATTTTCAAGGCAATCATACAAGAGGAGTCTGAAAAACCTGATGGAAATGAAAGCGGTGAAGAAATCAAAGTGGATGAGAGGTAGCACAGTGGAAAGAGTAAAGCGGAGAAGCCAGAATCAGGAAAGATAAATTACTGAGCCCAGAAAGCTACCGAGGAAGGCAGCATGACAGCAACATCTATACAGTAACCGATTAAGAGAATTAAGATGGGAAATGGGCTGTTTTCGAGAAGATCCAGGAGATTAGAAAGAATTTCCAACCTTGGCAGGGAAATGCTGAAAAAACACCAACAGACAAATAAAAAATAGGGAAGAAAGACAGGGAAGAAATACTCTACTGTAAAGACCTGAACAACCGGGTGGTTTCTGGAAAGGTCTCCATGCAAACAGGAGCTCCAGGTTCTGCGGACCACTCCACTAGATGAGGTCTCTCCAGCAGGTAGGTCAGCAGAAGCTGCAGATTCATAACTCCACAGCCACTTAATCATTTAAGAACCATAACATTCTGCAAAAATTAATGACCCTCTCACTGACCAACAAATGTCCCTAATTATATTCCAAAGGCAGCAGCCATAATCCTCTTAGACAATGTAGTATGTTTTATTCAAAAACCGAACAAGAATTGATAGATTTACAGTTTATGTGCCTTTCTAGGAGTTCAACAGTTCAAAGCTCATTAGGTGTCCCTGCCAGTTACAGTATAATTATGTGCCACCTACAGATAAATGGTCTCACATGGTTTTTAGGTAATGAAAAGAAAGGTAACGTTCTTCCACCATTTTTTTGCAGAATGCAAGAGAGTCCCTGCTACAATGTCACACGAATCTGTAATTCTGGCAATAAATTCTTATAAGATACCAATTTTCACAATTGCTCTAATATTCCTTTTTATTATCTCCCATTACACGTCATATAATCTCACTTTATCACTATAAAGAATATCTTCACCCTCCTGCTCTCATAATGAGAGAAGAAAAATGCTGCACCAATTTTATTATTTATTTATTCTTATATAATTGCAAAATTAGATTCTGGGAACAAGGACAAAGTCTGAAAATGTGCATGTTTCGTGACAGGGTGTGATTTCACAGTTTCTCGCAGTTCTCAGGCTGGATGTGCTTCGCTGCACCAGCACAGGGGACCATGCAGCCTGCACACAACAGCACTGATCAAAGCTACAACCCTAGTGCATCGCGAGAATCGGAGCACAATGCTTTTGGGACTTAAACGGCAGCATTTAGGAATAGGAGGGTTTTGGAAATGTAAAACTAGATACATTTCTGAGCACCTTGTTCTCCAACAAAATCAGAGGCTACCGACCTTTGCCGCCCATAAAAGTGTGTCTCTGAGGTCTTTTTCTGAAATCGGTAACTACATTAACTGCACCTTCATAATGCATTCATAAAGCATTCATATGACATTCATAAGACGTATGTATACCATAGCATCCTAACATACCACATTATACGATTATAATATTTGTTATTACAGTGTTTCCCCTAGGTTTACAGCTTTGGGGGGGGGGGGGGGGGG
>JAODLC010000040.1:5868314-5894778 GCA_026781145.1 Hippopotamyrus pictus | reverse complement strand
GGGGGCTGCCTTTGTCCAGCAGTAGCCCAGGCTTTGTAAACTGAGGCCTAAGCAGTCAGGCTAAGATCGGCAGGCTTAGTCCACAGCTCAGACAGAACTACTCACTGGGAAACCCTACAAACAGAGATGAGTCAGTGACTGGGAGTCCCAGAAAGGAAGCCCCTCAGCAGGCTGGGAAACTGGGTGTGCTGGCAAGTGGCGTGAAAGCAGCAGCTCAAAGCCGGGATTTACGGAGCATCCCGAGGCAGAAGATAGCGGTGGGTGGATGGATGAGTGGGGAGGGGAGCCGTTTAAAGAAGCCCACATCTGCTACGGGACTACAAATCGGCGACTTAGCATCCCGCGGCGTCACGTGGCTACACGCCGTGTCCGCGAGAAGAGCCGGCCCACGCTGTCGGTCTCCGCTGCGGCCCGGCGCTCCGCTCGCAGCCCCGCTGTCGGCCCAAGAGACGCAACGGCACCCCCGCTACACCGTCTGCGCTCCCTGAGAGACTCCTTCTGAAGCCGGCAGAGCGAAGGCGGGCGGAACCAAAGGAGGCGGGACGACGGCGAGGAGGATGCGGCGCCTTGGCGCCAGGCCGCGTCTCTCGCAGGTCAAAAGCGCCCCCCCCCCCGCTACGCAGAGGCAGGGAGCAAAGCTGTACAGAGAAACTTTAAACACGACAGGGAAGTGCTGAACGGCGTCGGCGACTAAACGAAAACAGCAGGAAGACGGGGGTAGAGTGGTTCTCGTGCCTGACCGAACGCAGAGTGGGGCACAGGGCCTACCTTCAGCTTCTCCGATTCCCTGGAGAGCGCCAGGCAGGCGGAGTCGATCTCGGCCCCCACGGCGCCCAGCACAGACTCCCGCTCCGCCTCCAGGCGGGATACCTGCTCGCGGAGCTCTGCGATTGTGCCGTCCATGCCGCGGAGGTAATCATCGCTCCTAACCACCAGCTTCGCCTGTCGGGGGACACAGGAGTCGGTGGTGATCCACTGCCTCGCCAGCTCCGCCCCCTGGGGAGAGGCTCCCTGATCTAAGCCTCTGACCGCCTGCTACAATCATCTAGCTCAGGCGTGGCGAACCTGATCCATGGACAGCCACTGTGGGTGCGGGTTTTTGGCATGACCTCTCAGCCAATAACAGTGGGTCCCCGGGACTGGAGTTGGGAACCACAGCTTTATTATTGGCTGAGCATCCCAAAAAAATCTGCATGGATCAGGTTCGCCACCCCTGATCCAGCCGGTCAGATACCAGGATGTGGCATCCTGAAAGAGGGTGGAGGAGGAGGAAAAAGGGAGGAAATTAAAGAAGGGGAAAAAAACAGGCACCACAACGACAGCAGAAACCTGTAAGTGTTGATGTGTGGTATTCTGATAACTTAGGTAATATAAATATCACAGGGTGCACACATGCACACGCTCACACCCCATGGGCAATACAAAGATGCCAATTAATCCAACTGCATGTGTCTGAGCTGCATAAGAAAACTGCATGTTCTCCCTGCGTCATGCAACTCCACACACACAGGGCTGGCAGTTAAACTCATAACCCAGTGGGCCAGCATGACGCCCCGCAATGACTGGTGCGCTTAACCTATCAATGTAATCAATGAGAGTCGATGCAACTGACAGCTCACGATGGCCCCCCCAACAAGCATTCAGAGGCGGGGTAGGGTCTCTAGCTACTCCTGGTGTGACCTTCAAAAATATGCAGTGGTACCTGAGCCCAGAATAGTCTATAAGCTGCACTTTGGGGGGACTCAAGCTACACCAGCTGTCAAAATTGGAGCGAAATACGTACAAAGAGCGATTGGATCTATTAGCAATTTGGCACACGGTGATAATTAGAGAACATTTTTATCCCCGGTCTCTAACAGGGAGTTGTATGGAAACTGCATTACAGTAACAGAAAGGTCCGACACCCTCTCCCTGCAACCATCTGGTGTTTTCAACGCAAGCCGACACGGCCCCGAGCGTGAAGGCGCGTCCCTCAGGGGGCACAAACTTTTGCTAAAAAGGGAGAGAGCGAGGGACGCCGAAAAAGACTGAGGCATCTCACTCAATCAAAAGCTATTTAATTTCCTGAAAGGCTGATTGAGACACAATATTTCCCAGCCAAAGAAAAAAAAACATCCCAGACTTGATTGAATGTCTGAAGATGATTATATCTTTTATTTTGAGAAGGAGGATAATTTCGACACAGAATCTGAGATTTCTCGTACAACACATCATCGGCGCCGATCCCCATGTGCCGTGATCACGGATCGAGGGCTCCAATCAGTGCTCTCTAAAGGGCCACATTCACCTCTGCATATTTTGAACGACGGTTAGATTTCTCCAGATGTCACGAGTGGCTGAGTTCAGAGATAAGCTCTCCGTCACACAGGTATGCATCAGATGCTGTGAGCTGCTCTGTAGCCCCAAGGGGACGAGCAAAGGCCAATGACATCTTTACAGAGAGCTTAGAAATATAACAGCACAGCCCAATAGCCAGCTAAAGTCCTGACAAACCCTGTTAGCCAAGAAATCCATTAAATTACATTCTGAGTACTGTCCAAGCTTCAAGCTTTGATAAACTGGTTACTGTCAATTCTTATAATGTAACTTTAGATATGTATTCTGTAACATTATCAAGTATAACATGCAGTTAAAAGACCCACAAATTAAAGCACAACCCCTCTTCTGTACCAACACATCAATCATTTGGAAACAGTTTTAAGATTAGCAAAATGTAACACAGAAAAGGATGTTAATTTGCTAAGATGAGAAAAACAAGGAAACACAATGCGAGCAGGCAGGAATTAAATAGCCAAGAAGTTTGCCAACCAGAGCCAGGCTTCCCTGATTACTATACACTATATCATCCTTCTGAAAGCAAGCCTGGAATCACCAGAGAGAGAGAGACAGACAGAGAGAGCGCGCGATATTAACAGGCCAAAATGACCCAATCTACACAAAGCTCATTTTTCTGCCAGTCTCTGCTGCATTTGGAGCAAACTTTTAATTACTTTGGGCTTTGTTCTAAAGGTTTTCCTGCCTGCCTCCCTCACTCACTCTGATTCTACGGAGTGCATTTTATATTAAACAATCCGGAATCCTTACTGATATGATTACAGTAAAGCTGCCCCTAGTATTAAAGTTTAATTTTCCGCGTATCATCAGATAAAAATTGCATTCCGATTACACCGCACTATTCAGATGATGGCTGAAGCCATTGTTGCAGGACTAACCGATAACTTCAGGGAAAAAAAAAAGCTTTTAGGAATTTCCCAGCCTCTTCACTGGTATAATAATAATCACTGTAAAAGTACCTTGTGATAAACCAGCTTGTAAAAACGTGATTTGACACTAAATCAAACAGCATTTATTAACTGATCTAATGAATAGATAATTGAAATAATTTGAGAAATGCACTGCTGATTTTCTTCTGAATATTTCAAAGTATGTATGCAATTATGATATTAGCCTTGTTCAAGCTACTATAATACACACACAATGATTCAGGTTACAGTTCATTGGGGAACTGACCGTGTAGCTTATCACTTGTTGCCTATGAATATTTAATATTTGAGAACATATTCTTTTGTTTTCCACAGAATGCTGTCCGAACAGACCTCAGAAGACCAAACATCTTGAACGTGCACCCTGTTAAAGCGAGCGCTAAACGGACACAGGCTGGTATCACACAGAGTGACACACTACAATGTTATCACGCTTAACATCCCAAACCCATCTGGACAGAGAAGCCTGTCATTCATCTGCTCTTATTTAATTCACTCTCTCACTTAAGCTTCCAAGATGCAGGCGAGCATGAAACTTTAAACACTTCCTTCAAACAACACCATGCAAAACTATGATGAAAGATACGATCACAACACAAATCTTAAGGGGAGGGGGTGCTGTCCAGTGGGGATTCCTAGCCAGCTAAAAGCTGTTGCATGACCACCTGCCTGTTTAGAATTAACTGGGGTCCAATGAGCAGTGTACCGCAAAGTCAAGTGACAGCTCTTCAGTGGACCGTACCAAACACACAAGTGTGGGGGGTTTAAATAGGTGGTAATTTGGCAGGCTGAGCAGAGGAGAGCAGTACTGTAGCCAAAGCACACAGCACCAGCCACCACATGCACGTTTCAGTTCTGCTCTGACTCGGCATGGGGGCCGACACGCAGGTGTGAGGAGTCAGATCCGAACTCGTTCATCCGAGGAGCGATACAGCCACCTGCGTTTTGGTGCCGTGTCCCGGCATCTGAAGCTACAATGCGACTCGGCGAGGGTCCGTAGGACCATGCCAGAAGTGACAGAGACTCGGGCACCTCTGCAGGACACCTGTGGTCAGGATGCCGTGCGCCCTTCCCAATTACCCAATGAACACCGACGACTGTCAAGGATTCTGACAGAATCCACAAGGGATCGCCTGTCCACATTACAGAATCCTTACAAGGAGAATATCTCCTTGGGCGTCAGAGAGGAGAGCCCGCCCGTCTCCTTGGTCACTGAGGGCGCACACATCGCCACCAGCTGCTGCCTCCCCACGCCGCTCTCTCGAGTCCAAAACCAACTCCATGAACGTGGTAAATCAAAGCTTGGGGTCCATAAATCAGGCAGACCGTGCCGACTGTGAGCTGCGCGGTGGCTCTAGTCCCGCACGCGTACCGCGGCATCTGCGGCTTCCCGCCGATCCAGAACCGGGACGCGGCAGAGATGTTCACCTGGCACCGAGGCCGACCCTGGCCCGTCCCCTGATCGCTCCTCGCTTCGCCAGTACTTTCCATTTGTATTACTGACATTTGAATTGTATCATCACAGCTTTTTAAACTTGATCTATTTTTTTTTTCCTCTTTATTAGCATGGATGCTGCATAGCACTGCTCTCCACATGCACGCAAAAACCCAAAAGCTTCTTTTGTGTGTTAAACGCAAAATCGTTAACCCAAAAAAAAGGATGAAACAGTGATGCTGTATACCTCGCCGTGGGAACAGGGAGTAGCACAGACACTCCAGCGGTTTGATTCATGAGAGCAGAAGACGGCGAGGCGGGTAATTAAAACTGATTATCTCCCAGCTGCCACAATGCCGTCTCTCCTTACATGCGACTGATGGGCCTGATAACCGGCACGTTACGCGCGCTCAGAGCGGCCAGCTTTCAGCAAGAATACTGATTCGTTTCTCCTTCTTCTGCACGCAGTGGGGGTTGGAGGTTGTGCCAGTGTATGGAGACCTGTGTTAACATACAGTACTGGAGGCTTCTAAAAAACTAATGCTAAAGAATGTTAGTGTGCAGTGGCTTTACAGGGACTGGCGCCAAAGCCTGGTAGCCTGCAGTGACTTGGTATAAACCTGGGCTAATGTATGCTGACATACGGCAGATTCTTACAGAAACTGCCGATGCAATGCCGGTGGCTTTGTGCAGGTTCACGCAGAAGCAAGAACATGTTGCTAATGGGGGTAACTATGTGCTAACTCTGCTTTTGAGCTTTGTTGCTTGTTAGTGAGTGAGTGGAAGACAGTGAGTGCATAGGCGTGCGTGTCCTCATGTGCGGGTCCCTCCATGCACGTGTGACCCCATGCGTGCATGCGTGTGTACCAGGAACTGGGCCCCCACCTTCTTCTCCAGGTCCTGCTTGAGAAGCTGGTATTTCCTGCGCAGCTGCTCACGTCCCTCCTCGGCCCGGGTCTGCTCCTCCGACAGCTTGTCGCACTCCGCTTTCATGCGTTCCACCTGCCTCCGGTGTGCCCGCACCAGCTCCTTATCAGCCGCCGCGTCTGCCTGGGGGGGGGGGCAGGGCAGTATGAAACACCCCCGTCGGGCTAAGCTTCGTTCCCGGAACCTGGCCGGTGTGCTGGCGGTAGGCCAGGGACGTTGTGGAGCTGATGTACTCCTGATGCACTGGCCTGGGGGAGCGGAGCAGGGAAAGGCCGGTGGCGTAGGCCTGCCTGGAGCTTGCGAGATCCTACAGCTGCTTATGTTCCAGGAGCAGAGTGGCTGTTAAAACCGTGCATCAGACACGAGGCATTTGGCTAAACGTCAACAGTTAACCAAACACCACTGAAACGACCCAGACAGCACAGGTGCAACACCATCAGAAATCAAAACTATAGAGCATCTCCAAAGGGGATCTGTGACCAGTTAATAGGAAAGTACATCCAGGTGCACTTTAGAACAGAGATCTCTGGAGATACCACCTGGATGGGCTGGTTAAAGGTATACTGCGTGTGTGTGTGTGTGTGTCAGATACAGATTACATTGTTTTGTATTTTGATGTTGTGGGGAGCATTCTTTCAGGGGAAATTCAATTTTATACAAATCTGTGACTGTAATCAAAAAATTACAAATGCCAAATGACTTGTATTTTGTTTGGTTACTTATGGTTCAGGTTATGGTTCTTGAAGACTTTGGGACGCTCGACTCCAGCGGCAGCAACACTGACAGACCTGTGACATCACACGCTACCTTTAGCTGCTCCAGCTGCACCTCCAGCGCCTGTCCCTCCAGCACGGCCCGCTCCTGCCTCGCCTCGCTGTCCCGCAGCTCTGCCCGTAGGCTGGCAGACTCTTGCTCACGCAGCTCCTTCTCCCGCCGCAGCTGTTGGCCCAGGGATGCAGCCTCCTTCTGTGCCTCGTCTAGCCTCTGACGCAGCCCCGCCTCCTCCCGCTCCTCCACAGCCAGCCGCTCGGCCAGTGCTGCCCGTGCTGCGCTCAGCTCCCTCACAGATCCCTGCAGCTCCAGTAGGGCCGCCCGCTCCGCCCCCGCCTGCGCCTCCAGCAGCCGCTTCTCCTCGCGGAGCCGCTCCTGCAGAGGGCCCTGTAGCTCCACCTGTGCTCCCAAGGCCCGCGCTGCCTCCCGTGCCTCCCGTGCCTCCCGCTCCGCACTCTGGAGGTGGGCCCGGCTCTCCAGCAGCTCCTCCTCACGCCGACGCAGCTCCTCCTCACGCTGGGACAGCCTGGCCAGGGCCTCCGCCAGCTCCTTGCGGAGCCCCTCTGCCTGGTGTCCTAGGGCCCGTTGCTGTGCCTGAGCAGCCTCCTTCTCCTTAGCTGCCTGCGGAGGGGAGATGGGCCGCTTCAGAGACTTGTGGCCTGTCTGGGGCACCAACCTGCCAGATTTCTGTGCTCCGCCCACAACGCCACAATGGTCACATTATTTAAGCAATAACCAAAATGTACATTCAACAGGATTTGTGCACTTATCGGTCAACAAATTTCTATGACTTTTTCATGACTTTTCCAAGATTTTTTTGTTCAATCCATTCAGGACAAGTGTTCTAGTGTTATGGAATCATCTTCATCGCATGACACCAATACAAGTATGCACTTTGTGTAGAGGAACCAGGTGTTATGATCTTGCATTTATTCATTAGATAGGAATAAGAACAACAACAACAATAATAATAATGCCATATAAAAAATGGCATGGTGCACTTGTGCATGTAGAAATGTAGGAAGGAAGTTCTTTAGGTGTGTGGCAGCTGTTAGTACGGGCGTGGAATTATAAGCTAGACATGACTTGATACCTTTTCTTAAAGTGTTTATTTTATATTTTAAATGTGTTCCTTCCAGTAACCACTTAAATGATATTTTCTCTCTCTCGCTGTCTCACTCACAAACACACACACAGACACACACACAGACACACACACACACACATTTTTACATTGTCTGATACTTGAAATTGAACTTTACACATTTTGTATGTAAATTTCTCTGCTAGCTTGTACTCATAGCAGAGCATCTTTTTCACAGGTAGCACATTAAGTGTTTATATGCGACGTGCACTGTGGTGTCCCAGAACACCAAACACCACACACAACTGAATACACATACATTTTTTGTACCGTCTGATATTTGGACTTCATATGGTCTTTACACATTCCACTCTTGAAGTTAACAATTATATACAAAAATACAGTATTTCCATTAGTATTGTCCACAAAACCACACTAAATGCATGAAGTTGACAACACACACACACACACACACACACACACACACCTTTTTTTTGTTTAAATGTTTCAACTTTACACATTCTATAACATATTGGGCACACTTCTAGATAACATTTCATTTCATTCTTTTGTGACACATTTTTAATGCATATGTCACATCAGCCAAATCACATACTTTAAGTCATTTATTTATTATGTTCATAGTTCATTGTGTGTCTGTGTGTCATCTGTTGTCTAATGTTATTTGTTTGCGTTGCTCCTCTGTGCCTTTTAAATTGCCCCTCGGGGACAAATAAAGTTTTTTGAATTAAATTGAATTGAACATCAGGGCAATTATAATGGCATGCATAAATACGTTGTTAAGTACAAACTTTTACAAAGTAATGGTAAATGTACACAAATTGCTGTGTTTCCCCTCGGTTTACAGCTTTGGGGGTGGGGGGGGCAGATGGACACCAACAGGATTCATGATGTTCATGTGTTTCTTTTAATGACAGCAGTCAAAAAAACGCAGATATTTTTGTCTGCTTTTCAGGTGGTTGACGTGACATATTTTCTGACTGCTGGTGGGAGTGTGCTCACATGTGTTCCGGGACGCAGAGAAGAATTGTAGATGCATGACCGTGTAGAAACAAAAATGACAAGCTGTTGTGTAAATAAGATAAATTACATAAGGCTAGTTTGTTTAATAAAAGGACAATGTATAGACCTGTTCTACAGAAAAGGTAACTTTGAATGATTTCTGTTGTGATCTGGCGCTATATGAAAATAAAATTAAATAAAATTAACTTGACCTTCAAGGGGGGGTGGGAGGTGCTATTGGGGGGGTGCCCCCGTAATATAATGGTAGGGGAAACACTGTATTATTGTATAATGTTTGTTAATAATGTACAATAATAATAATAATTGATACTTTATTTGATCCCCCATGGGGAAATTCTCTTTGCACCTCCCCCCGAAGGGCGGCCACCCATAGCAGCACCCAGGGAGCTGGGGGTTAAGGGCCTTGCTCAAGGACCCACAGATGTGCCAAGGCCGGGCTGGAGCCGGCGACCTTCTGATCACACGCACAGAGGTTGAGCTCCTATATTAAAGCCATTGAGGTATGTCAGGATGTTATGGTATACTTATATGCTGCTTATGAATGTTCTATGAATGCATTATGAATACATTATAAAGGTGCACTTAATGTAAAGTGCTAGCAAAAAATGAAGAACATACTGCGACATTAACTTTGATTATTATTTCTTTGAATCACTTGAATGACGGCGATGTGGTCTTATACAACACAAACATCAAAATTTGACCTCCATGGAAAGTTCCAGAAATGCACACAACATAGGTCAACATAGGTCGGTCATGCGAGCAGATCCAAGGTCCCGGCCTACCTCTTACTGGGTTGGATCCGGCGGTCTCCTTTCTTCCAGGTTATGACGGGTTTGGGAGACGCTCTGGGCTTGCAGTTCAGGGATACGTCCTTGCCGAGGGTGGCCACAAGCTGGACCGGGCTCTGCCGGAACGTGGGCGCTGATGCTGTTAGAAGGACAGTACTGAGCTGAGCTAAACAGGCCGTCAGCAGCCAGCGGCGGGACGCGGATCACACGCTTAATGCACACAGGGTCAGGGGAAGCGTGACCCACTTTGTCTCCATGAAACCGACACTGTAACGGCCTGATATGACTGGAAAGGTCATGTTCCCATCACCAAGTCAGGTGTAAATGTATTTGGGAGGGTAGGAATCAGAGCATGCAGTTTGCCTAAATTCTGAGCCAAAAGTTCAGCCTGATCGTGCACTGAAACATAAAGGGTTTTCAGAAATTACCAAGTACGTTTACTACGCCACCTGTGGTACTGATTGCCATGGAGAACACCTCTGTGGTATACTTCTCTGGTGCGATTACCTCACATTTATCTGACGCTCTCCCAATAGAAGGAAGGGTTAAAATTTACTGGGGCTCCCAGGGATTTGAACCCATAACCCTTCGGTTAGCAACACAGTACGCGACTTGCTAAGCGTTGTGAGCGACAGCGACACTGTATATTCATCTGAAACATAATTATGTGAAATAATACAGTAATAATGAACCGAAGCTTAAGGCTTAAGAGAAGGTGTTATGGGCTCTTTGGGGGCTGCTTAAATACAAGCACCCTCATGTTTGTACATCATTCAAAGTTAAGAGTATACAGACATTTCCATTAATGTTTGCTCCAGTAAATAAATGCTTCTGTTCTTAATGAGGAGACTTGCAAATATGTATGTAGTATTATACTGAAAAAGAGGGTTCAATGGACAGGGCAGTTTAAAGGCTGGTTAGTAGACGCCTGTGCGATCAGCACGCTTCCACAGGTCACCACACTGGGACAGGGAATGGAGGGCGCCACCTGCAGGTACGGAGGCGCAAAGCTCAACCCACTGCGGACACGGTGTGTAGCGAACATGGCAAGGTGTGCGGGATCTGACGGCAAGCAAAAGACGGGATCTCCTCAGTGACACGGTGACTCCTGCTGTGTGAGATTCCCGCAGCTACCCGCTTTCCCACCGAAAAGGAACATCCCATAATTTGCGACGTTGCCCCGAGTGACGGTGAATCACAGCCGAAGCGTCTGAATTGTTATTTTCTGGCTGCTTAGGTGAGAGAGCTGAACACCAGCATCTTCTAAAAATAGAAACAAGCAAATTATACATTTATGTTCAGATTCTCCGGGGAAATTCACTGTTCTTTTGGAAATATATCCACTTATGTCAGAGTTATATATAAAAAAAACCCAATGCTGCAAATGTGTTAAGAAAATAGGGCACATGGTTTTTATGATGCTTTGTGACAGTATTGCATGAACAGGCCTAACTATAGCATACAGGTATCATATTCAGCATATGATACAAATACTACTATTAATGTCCGTAATAATAACAATAATAATCTGACCCCAGAGCAGAATGCTGAACAATAAAACAGATGCACTGTGTTCTGACCAGCAACACAAAGCATTAAAATATAGCAGCATTAAAAAATTAACCCTGTAATCAGTGGTTAACACTGGAACTGTCACCTAAATCCGTTCAGCCGGTTGTTATCCATCGGAAGGTGTGAACCTGACAGACCGCAGGGCCCCGAGAAGGCGCCTTTCGAACAGCCGACTCTGAAATAATTACGATGTGCTAACAGCACATGGTCGCCCATCAGAAACGCTTAAAAAAGCATCAAAAGCACCGGAAGTGGGGGGGGGGGCGCCTGACGACGTGACCCGGGGCTTTGCCGTGAGACGCGAGGGTTTGGGCAGGAGCTTTTTAAAACCAGGAATGTAAGGTGAACGTGCTAATCACACCCCACTCCGAGACACTGCACTCAGCATGGCCTGTGGGCACATAAATGCGATGCAGCTTCGCGGCTGTAATAAGCTGCACGTTATTAGGGGGAACTGCTCTGGTTGGTTGTGATGTGAGGCGCTCAGATCTCCTGCTTTCCGGCAAGCCGGCAGTGACGGGCACGGAGCCTGACACGGCCGCACGCCACCGCCCCCCGCTGCGAAAACATGGGTGCTTTTTAAGCACAGACGTGCCTGTCAGCCGTCGCCGGGATCAGGGCGTTAACGCCATCCGAGGATGTGAGCGCTGTGATGAAATTCCAGGAGGAAGAAGAGCGCAGGCAGACAAAGGGGTCTGGAAACAGTGGGTCAGCGGGGGGGGCGGCAAGGCAGCGGGGGCCCTCACATCGTGTTAGTCAGGCGCCGACTGATGTCTCTGTGGTGCCATGTAGGATTATGGCATTTCACCCTTGTCTGCCCCTCCCCCTCTCCGCCTACTGGAGCATCACCCCCCCATTCACACCACGGCCTTGCCCTGACTTCCCAGAACCTGTCCGGACACATTCAGCTGCTCCCCCCAGACCAAAGTGGCGTCAGGGTCGCCAGATCCCCCTCACATTTTAAATTTGTCTGCTGTCATAATAGTACAGCACTGAAGAATCAGAATCAGAATCAGGTTTACTGGATAAATATGTTCTCAGTGGGAATTCCTCACCGGTCAACAGTGGCTCTCAAACATAAAGAATGGCACCAGCGAACAGTCTGGACACACCTGCTTTTAAAGCATTTGTCTCTATCTTACCTGGATTATTTACTTTGTAGTAAAAGGCTCTGAGGCAATGAAGTAATACATGACAAATAATGCAATGACCAAGAGAAGCGTTCATCTCGAAATTTTCTGAAATTTTTGGACTCTATGAAATCTCCCCTATGTGCTTTGATGACAGCATTGCAGACTCTTGGCATTCTTTCAACCAGCTTCGAGATGTAGCCACCTGGAATGCTTCTCCAACAGTCCTGAAGGAGTTTACACAAAGTCTGGGCACCCATCAGCTACCTTGCTCTTACTCATCAACCCGACTCATCACAAATCAGCTGTATCGGGTTTAGGTTGGGGGGGGGGGGGTGTGGGGGCCAGGTCATCTGTCACAGCACTCCATCTCTTACCATGACCACAAGAATACAGTACTTACATACCCTCAAGGAGTGCTTAGACTCATTATCTTATTGAAAAACGATTATTGAAAATGATTTTCAGTAGGTGTCTCCAGACTGGTACCGTATATACATACACAGTTAAGACAAGACTAGACAATAGTCTTGTAGCTCCTGCAGGGAACATAAGCAGCTCTCAGGCTTCGAGGTTCAGAGTAAACATCCTGTTTCCATGTATGATACGTGTGCGGCATTATACACCCAATAATGTGTCCTGAGTCATGGCTGTAGCCGGGCCACGCCTGAGGGACTAGACGGCAGAAGAGCGGAGCTGACAAGAGGCTCTGCTGTGTCCAGCGTGGCCGAAGGCGTCCAGCTCCTCAAGGGCCGCTCTCCCCGGGCACTGACAAGTGCATAAAGCCTTCTGCAGGCCAGCTCTAACCACCTTCCTCACAAATCAGCCTCCTTCCCTTCCACGGAGACGACCTCACAGGGCTATGAGAGGGAAGCGGCCACTTTCCCATCACAACATCTACAGGCTTTATTCTGTCCTTGGTTTGTCAGCATTTTGTTCTTATCATGGAAGAGGCTTCATTGCAAGGAGTTTTAGCCGGTGTGAGCCACTGTCAATACAAATCACAAACACGGAAGGGCTAATATTTGGCTATAATTCGTCTACAATTTTGCTCAATGTCAACTGTCAGTCAAACTACTAAGCTTGAGGCTTGTGCCTCCGAAAGGCCTTTTGAAAATCCTGCAACTGAAATGCTTAGCGTTTGCTTTCAAGCTACTGTTAAAAGCCGTGACACTACGCACATAGTGGCGAAACACCACAGCAGATGGGCATCTTCTCTTGCAGAAGCATCTGGGAGAGAGAGGAGAAGCGATCCAGCAAGGCGAGAAACGCTGATCATACCTAGGATCTTGAGTTCGGCTGCGGAGTAGATGGTCCCGTACTTATTCTCGGCGACACACTGGTACATCCCCGAGTCAGCGGGACGTACCCCCCGGATGATGAGCTCGCCGCTCATGATCTCCACTCTGTCCTGCAGAGGTAGGACACACCCCCCCTGCTGAGTAATGTCTCACTCATGACAGCTGTAGGACATGACATGACTTGATATTTCAATACCTCTAATGCAGCGTTTCCCAGTGCGGTCCTCAGGGACCTACAGACAGTCCACATTTTTGCCCCCTCACAGCTGCCTACCAGACAGTCCACATTTTTGCCCCCTCACAGCTGCCTACCAGACAGTCCACATTTTTGCTCAGAAGTTGGGAGGGAGCAAAAACGTGGACCGTCTGTGTGTCCCCAAGGACCAGATTGGGGAACACTGGTCTAATGTATGACCGACCTATGCGGATAAGGTAGTCAGTCTATAAATAACCCATATTAACAAGCCTAATGTCAGTATTCAACAGGCCATGTTAGCAATGCTTATAATACCTTTAATAACATTAATATTTATTCATGTTATACAATCCAGATATTATGTACCTACAAGTCCTTTACTTAAATCTTTAAACTTTAATTAACAAAGTAAGGAAACAAGCTGCTTGACAAGCTCTTGTTTAGGTAGGATATTCCCAGGCCTGGTTCCTCCATGTCTGCTTGAGGGCCTCCACGCCTTTTCCTTATTTACTTGTTCACACGGCTGTGTACCTGTGGCAGCAAGGGGGCGCCGTTGCGCAGCCAGCGGTAGGTGGGCCTGGGTCTCCCAGTGGCCTTGCACTCCCACTGCAGCACGTCGCCACTGTCCAGCTGGGTATCGTTAATCACAGTGAGCCATTGTGGGTAGGCTGGGGGGGCGATGAGGGGGCACATGGTGCTGTTAGTGGGTCAGGGTCAGGCAGAGACACACGAAGGGAAACACAGCAGGGACAGACACACACACATAGACATAAACACAAACACACACACACACACACACACAGCTGGGATCCTAAACACATTGGCACACAGATTTCTTCACAGTAATAATAACCATTTATACATTGTCATATCCACCGAAAATTGTCCTGCATCCATTTCAACAGGCCTGGCCAGCAAAGTAAAAACATCAAAGCACAAAGCTCATCTGCGCAGAGAGAAGGCCGCTATCTGCTCTCATTTAGGTGTTTTAGCAAACCTCCAGCTGGCCAGTGCTTCTCTTTTTGGAGGGTAAACACTCTTCAAAGCCGTCTGAAGCATAATTTGCATCACCCCATCTCGTGCCACTCACATCTTGAAAGAATGTGCCGTTATGTCCAGATTTTGCCGTTTATATCTCTCCAAGGAAATTAAACTCAGTCTGGTTGCCAAAGAAATCAGTCTGCATCTCAGCATTTTGTGTTTGTTTGTCCATAACAAAACAACTAACATGTGAGAACACTGAGTACCTTACTAGCATGTGAGAACACTGAGTACCTTACTAGCATGTGAGAACACTGAGTACCTTACTAGCAGTGTGTCCTGTGTATCTTTTGACGGGACCCAGCCCGATATGGTCAACCTGCAATCTTCCGCAAGACATCTCAGGGGGAAAAGACAAGATGGCCGCCGGAGTGATCCCGTGCCAGTAATGAGGTTTTGTGATAAAAGGCTTTCGACACTGACGTGCTTTATTCGGTTGGCAAAGATGTACTTGATCCAACGAGAGCAGCAAATATACAAGCCTGTTCCCCGCAGTATTCAAACAGGCGTCACATTTGCTAAATTGGATCTGAAATAAAATGGAGCAGGATAGAGGATCTGTCCCCATACCAGAAGTCTTCAGGCAGGGGTGTCTTTAGGCCTATTTTAGGGGGGGGCTTTAGCTTGGTGGTTTGGCTCTTGGACGTGGCTGAGGCCCCTGCTGTGCTGCAGGAGTGCCGCACTGGACGTGGGCTTGCTGTGCCTGTAGTGTAACTGCCATTCTCCTCACAGTATAACCAGCCTCCAAGTGACAGGCCTCTGCTTCTGCAACACTCATTTTTTTAATAATTCCCCCTAAAGGGACGTGACGCTAAAATAATAACAGATCTGTCACCAGAAGAGGGACGTGTCGGGTCTGCTGGAGTGTGAGGGGGCACACCGCATGAAGGCACACACACATACACATGCACGCACAACTACAAACACACAGCAACGCACACACAGACACACAGACACACACACACACACGCACGCACAGCTACAAACACACAGCAACGCACACACAGACACACACACGCACGCACGCACAACTACAAACACACAGCAACGCACACACAGACACACAGACACACACACACGCACGCACAGCTACAAACACACAGCAACGCACACACAGACACACACACGCACGCACGCACGCACGCACGCACAACTACAAACACACAGCAACGCACACACACACGCACGCACAACTACAAACACACAGAAACGGACACACACACACGCACGCACAACTACAAACACACAGCAACGCACACACACACACACATACGCACAACTACAAACACACAGCAACGCACACACACACACACACGCACGCACGCACAACTACAAACACACAGCAACGCACACACAGACACACACAGACACATATGCACGCACAACTACAAACACACAGTAACGCGCACACACACACACACACACACATGCACGCACAACTACAAACACACAGCAACGCTACCCAGCCCTAACCATAACCATAAATAACCAAGCAAAATACTATAGTTTTTGCATTTTTAGTTTTTTTCATCGCAGTCACAGATTAAATTAAATTAAATTGAGTTTTCATACGGGAAATGGGTATTCATCACGTTGTGGGGACATTGTGTCCCCATAAGGTAAGGTATACCTGCTCGCACAGACAGACAGACAGACAGACAGACAGATGGACAGACAGACAGACAGACACACAGACAGACAGACAGACAGACAGACAGACAAACACACACACACACACACACACACACAGACAGACACATACGCTCACTCTGTTCCATCAGCGTGTTGTTTAAATATCTCACCCTGGAGATTGCGAGGTAGCAGGGTCTGGTCGAGTCGGGTCGGGGTCAGTGCTGCTTCAATGCTAATGCCAGACATTGGTATGTAATCTCTAAACTGCCTTTGGCTCCCTGCTCTGATGTACAACCAGTACAACACACTGCACTGAACGTCCCCTACGTGTGCAGGAGGACGGCTGGGCGGGCGAGTCAGAAAGCTGCACAAAGCCTTTCTGCAGCTCCGACGTCCTCAGGTCACAGAGGATTCTTGCTTCAGCAAGAAAGAGTGGGTCGGCACATATGGGAGCAAATGTTTACAGCGGCCATTTCAGCCAATCAGAAGTACGTCCTCCGCCTGGTAAGTCAATGCACAGGCAGGTCCGTTCTGACACCGAGCACGGAAATCGCTCCCTCTGAAAGGCAGCCTTCTTGGGAACATCACGTAAAACTAGGGAATCGGTTCGCGAGAGAGCATACAAATGTCCAGCCCCCAAACTGCCCCAGGTTTGCGCTGCTGCTCTGCATTGCGAAAAAGAGGGGAGCTGGTGTGCCCCCCCCCCCCCCCAGCAAAGCCATCATCCAGAGATGCAGCAGCCCCCCCAGGGACGTGTGGAAGGGTAACCAGAACCTGCACAGCCGTTCAGAGAAGCAGACAAGCTGCAGAGGTGCAGTCAAATTAGCCAGGGAAGGGTGGCCATTTCTCAAAAAATCCAGCACTAATTGTGTGCTGCATCCCCTAGCCCGGGCCGGAGTACGGAGCCCTCCCCCGATGCAGGCTTGCAGCCGCACCACTGGAAGGAGCCACAGAAAGCTCATTAGCCTGAATATGGCAAACGGCAGGAGCAGAGAGGAGCAGGTCTCACACTCGAAGGGTGGAGGCCTCAGCTCACTCAGCAGCGCCCTCTGCAGGCAGGCGACAGAGCACCTCCCTGACGGCCGGTTATGATCATGATTATTATGATTATTATTTTATCTTCTGCACACAGCCGCTCCCTCCCTGCCGTATCTCCGGCATGTTAAACACATTCCCCGCAGTCGATTTCACGCCACGTGTTCTACAGGAGGCCCAGTGGAGAATGTTGTTTATCCGTGTTGGGCAAGAACAGGGAGAGTGCGGCTGATGCACTGTGCCGATGAGGAGAAAACATCTGATACGTCGTATCTTCAGGGTGTAGCCCACGCCGGCGGCCAGGTGGGGCGCTGTCTCTCTGCCCTACACCATGGCTTCTCCTCTGTGTGCCTTTATCTTGGTGGTCCGCCCACCCTGCTCTCTCTCACCTCCTCCACGACACTCCGACTTTCTGCTGGCCCAATGCCACCATCTCATCTCTCTCTTATTCGGATCCATTTCGTATAATTACTGCCCCATGAATTCTCCGAACGGGGCCAGTCAAACGCGGAAATGGCAGATCAATGACGACCTATTTGCAGTTTGTTACAGTGGCTAACAAGCACTCCTCCAAGCTGGAGCCACTATGTCAGAACCCCTCACATGGCGAGGACAGCAGTGGTCAGTGTCCATTCAGCAGTGGACCATTGTTCATTGCCGGGACACAAAACGCACTTAATGGTCACGTTGTTTTCAAAAAATACACAAAAAACCCTGTTAGTGCATTCTACATTGAAGTATATAAATTTGCTACAGTTCTACATTCATGCTATTGAAATGTATTGAAAAAACATGAATGAATAATACACATATAAATAAATAAAATAATAAACAATAGTTATATAAATAATACTATTAAATATAATGTTAAGATAATGAAATAAATTGAAAAAAGTATGCGCATATAACACAACATATAATATAATATAATACAATATAATAATAAAATGACAGAAAATAAAGAGCAATCAGAGTTCATTCAGCTGACCCAAGAAACTCTGCAAGATGCATCACCAGAGTGGCCACTGGATGTGAAGTGGAAGGGAACTTGTGGCCAAACCAAGAAGAGATGGCGGACTATCACTGCATATTCTTACTCCTAAAACACTGGATTTACTGCAGTCTCAGTTCTGGATTTCTTTATTTTAGATAAAGAAGACTGTAATGTACATAGAAATAAAGATGAAGGTCACTGAAGCATGCCGCGGCATTCTGATTCATTCCGGCAGTGTTCACTTTAGAACATTCTATAGAGCAAAAGGGTGTTATTCTCCAACAGAACATTGATTTACGTGAAAAATCAAACACACTTCAACGACAAAATGATGTATCTTTTACAGCTCCCCGTTGTTGGTGTTTCTAGGTCAGTGTGTTACGCTCAGTATGCGCATCCGGCGAGACCGTTTGCCAGTGCTTGCCGGCATGTTTCTGTTCTGAGGTGTATGATGTGTTTTGGTGGTTTTAGTGCATTTAGAGGAGAGATTAGCATCGGGCCAAGCTGTGTGTTGGTAATGCAAACTTTGTGAACACAGACTTTGCAAAATTGACTTCAGCCTGGAGAAATGCTTGTTAGCGATCGAACAAAAAGTGCAATAAAGGTTTACGTAAGTTGGCCACACGGTTACACGGTGATATGATTATGATATGAGATACTGGAAAGAGGGCCAAGACAGGGGCATGCTGGGTAGGTTATCTTCCGAAAAGATAGGATCGGTCCAACATAGCAGTTAAAAGTTCTGCATTCCAGTTGTAAATTGAAATAAATAAATCCATAAGACTGGGGACAGTCAGTCGAGGTGACTAGCAACACAGTCACATCTCTATAATGCAAAGCTTAACATCAAGCAAAATCAGGCCTAATTCGATCTTCCAGACGAACGACACTGATCCAGTTCAAAACCCCACGCACTCTCTTTCATTTCCGCAAGTGATACTTTGTGTTTTCGTGCCTAACGAATCCTATTAGAGTCACCATAAAAGACCTCAGAATGCAGTTCAAGTAACAAAGAAATAACAGTTCTTAGTTACAATTGAAAGACTGAATCAGACCCTTGTTGGCACAAGATTAAATTCATAAATCCATGCAGAGAGCAAAGCCGTTTGAGCAAGAGGCAGATAAGGCCTGTTTTTGGATCAAAGAGGGTAATAACCTCTGGTGGTAATCTGCCATGCTTGAACGTAAAGGATTTAAGAAGCGAACGTAGCTTCTAAAACTGTGAAACAAGCTGGAAAAACAGCAACAACAAAGACATCAAACATCTAAACAGGACAGCAGCTAATAAGAGCACTATTCGAATGAGGCTGTTCTCCTGTGTGTTCCGTTCAGAAGGCAAAGCTTCAGAGCAGCTTTGCACCCTGGCAACACGAGAGGCAGCACAAACACGGGAAGGGAAATATTTCACGCTCCCGTCTTCGCAATGCACATCGGATTCAAGTGAAGAGCATGACAAATACCATGCCGGAGAGGTGGGAGATCTGGAGCCTGCCCAGTGAGAAAGCATGGCGGCTAAGTAGCTAATTCTACAGATGAATAAACAAACAAACAAACGAAATGCAGAGACAGACAGCTGCAGTGCTGCTTGCTAACAAAATGAGCGAGAAATCACTGGCCGCAGAAAGCGGCTGCTGAAACCGAAGGTCGGGAAAGCATGGAGAGAATTACCAGGAGCCGCTGTATTTCCTGAGAAACGTGTAATTGAATTATTGCCGGTGTCATGGGCCAGTATGGATCCTTACTTAATAAAAGGGCCAGTTTCTGATGAGAGTGCAAAACCAAAGGAATAACGGCATATTATCAACATCCTATTTATTTTGGTCCCAAGCCTTTTGATAACACAGTTCTACGGCACAGAAAGGTAAGGACGGATCAGCTGATGAGTCGAATCGCAGTGGACGCCACACTGGACAGGATAACGGAGTCCTGTAGGTGTGGGATCCACCAGAAACCACATGCAGCTACACACGGCAACGAGTGATCAAAGGGGCACCCTGAAAGACTCACTGTAGACCTGCAGCTGTCCCCGGAAGGCGTTACTCCCGCGGTAGTTTTCGGCTTTGCACTCATAGGTCCCGGAGTCCTCCAGCTGCACGTTGGGGATCTCCAGCACTGCCTGGGACTTGCGCAACCGTGACTTTTTCGGAATGTTGCCGTTCAGCTTCCTCCAGGTGATGGTGGGGACCGGACTGAAGCAGAAACATATGTGAGAGAAAGCCAAGGGGTCACACAATAGTGAGGAAGCATAAAGGCAGCGTCAAGTTAGCATTGAGGCAGCATCGAGGCAGGGTCAAGGTAGCATTGAGGCAGCATCAAGTTAGCATTGAGGCAGCATCGAGGCAGGGTCAAGGTAGCACTGAGGCAGCATCGAGGCAGTGTCAAGGTAGCATTGAGGCAGCATCGAGGCATATCAAGGTAGCATTGAGGCAGCATCGAGGCAGTGTCAAGGTAGCATTGAGGCAGCATCGAGGCATATCAAGGTAGCATCGAGGCAGCATCGAGGCAGTGAGGGAAACTTCTTCATTTCCTGTGCTAAAAATACACTCATGCAGACACATGGTGCCGGTGTCTACAAGTCGCCACAGCTTCAAGATGGCGTGAGGCAACCAGTGATGAAAAACGGTACTTAATGTCACCTTGACAGGATAACAAAACGAGATCATAGCTGGTGAGCTGGTGGACCCGGCCCCCCAGGGGAATATCGTGATTAAGAGTTTCTACCGCCTCCGACAGGAATAAAAGGAACCCCCGACTGTGCTGCTCAGCATGGCGTGTGTTCAGGTGATGGGGATGACTTCTGCGATTATGGATTTCATGAGTATTTGCATAATAGGAGAAAGCGTGGAGGCAATTGCCGATCTAATGCCTCTGCATGGTAGCCTGATGCTCTCCTGCCATGATCCCTGCGGGAATTTGACTGCCTGGGGAAGATCCTCGCTGAAAGAGCCATGTTAGGTGCAGATCCTGGTTAGGGTGATGGTCTGGCAGGTTTTTAGACCTGAAGGCAGAACCCCGCCCTCCCCCGATCCCTATCCACCCTGACATTTTATATAGCTGCACCCTCAGTGCCTCATCACTGGATAATTCCCGAGTGGCTTGTGGGCTAGCAGGTACCCCTGGTGCGATCTCAGTGCCCAGCCTGCACGTGTGCCCAGAAGGAGGATGGATGGCATCATTTGCAGTGGGGGCTGGCATGTCTCCTAACCCCTGGCCTTTCTGCATCAACCCGTCAATGCACCGGTCACAAATCAGCAGCTCAAGGCAGCGGGGCGTCCGCAGACTGGGAAGGTTTCTAGAACTCCTAAGTAAGGGACAAACAAAAAACACAAAGCGGAGGGCCGCTGACCAAACTGGCGTTGAGTATTTTCATATAACCACATACCTCAAAGTGGTTTACCCCACTTATACCACAGTAAACAGACAAAAAAAATAATAGAATAAACAAACAAATTTATTTCAATTAGCATATAATAATGTTCCAATCTGCTCTTATATAGTCCCTATAATGACAGAACATGAAGTCAGGCTGCTCACTGGAAGCGGCCAGCCCTTTATGTTACCATAAAAACCATCAACAGAACGGCGCTTGTGTTCCGAAATCCAAGGAATCTTATGCTAATAACAATGGCTGCTTATTAGAAAGTCACACAGGATTTCATATTAATGTGTTTAATAAAACATTAAAATGCATTAATATAGACTGCTGGAACTACCTGTGCAATTTCATGAACATAATCAACACCCATGTGACATCTTTGGACCAATAAGAAAACAGTATCTACCAGAGCCGTACTGTAATACGTCACACGTGACACTATCTAAAATAACAGGTTATTTACTGTAAGGAAAGAGCAATAAAAACTGCGTAAAAATATGTAGGCAGCGCACTTTAAGAAAGAAACACATTTCCCATGCTAAGTACAGTCACAACTCACTGGGACCTTCAAGGCAATGATAGCAAATTATAATGAAAGTCTTTGGTGGCCTGATTCAATATGAAGGGAGAAAGCACTGAGACTGGGGATCTGACCACATTTTGTTATCTTTCCACCTACTGAGTATGATACTATGTCATTATTTGGGTAAACCCTGGAGGTAATTAGTCATAATAATTAATAATAAAGATCAAAATGATCGTAATCTAGGAAACGTCATCCACAGAAGCTTATCGCATAACATGACACTAATTGTAATATTGCATGGAACAGCAACAGCAAAAATCATTAAAAGTGCTACATGAAGAGGTATTGACTGAGATGCCCATCAACAGAACCGATCCTGTCATCATTCCTAGTACACAAAGAAATGGGTTTTTTGCATTACATCTTCTCCTGTTTCTCCACTGGAGAAGGTCACTCCGGCGAGGCTGTCCCTGTGCCATAACTCACACTCCCTATCAGGCCCTGCAGCTTATTAGCTAGGTCCTGCTGTTCATGGCCGAGCCACCGAGAGCAGAACGGGGCCGATTGGGGCCTAGATGACGAGGAACGTAATAAGCAAGTCAGCGTAACGCGATGCGGGGAGGAAGCCGGTGGCACACGCCGTTATTCTGCAGGCAGAGCCCATCCTGTTTCATCTCTCCGCTCACGCTGACCAGCAGGCAGGCTGAGGAAAAGGTCTTAATGGGAGTTCCGACTTCATTCTCAGCGTCTAAACCACACCGGACTAGGCGTGATATCAGGCGTGACTGCATTCATTTGTACGCAGGGAGGGAGATCGCGAGCAATCTCACAGACACAAAGGCCATTATACCCAAATTTATTTAGAAAAGAAGAACGAGGCAAGGGCCAGAGTGGATCGCCTGTTAGGCGAGGGAGCGATACTCTCCTGGCTGGCTGGGTTTAATGAAGGCAGGACAGAGTGACATTGCGTGGGAAAGTGACTATTCAGATGCGGATAATGGTGTCAAAATTATATTTCCCATTTTTAAATCAAACAATCCAAAGATTTTTTACCAATATTTATCTCTTCCATAGATTATCTGTTATTAGCCCCAAGGGTTTACTGCTGAATAATTCATGTGGTCAGTTTGGCAAAATAAATGAGGAGAATAAGTGGGCACCTCAATGTGATCTTTCTGAATTATAATTGCAAAACATGCAAGAAGAAAAGCTCAAGGCAGAGAATAAACTAACAAACGAAATATTTTAATTTTACAACAGAGAAGGCAGACCAAAGCTAATTACCTGGTCATAGAAACGATTGGAGAAATAAAAAAATCCCTAAGGTTATGTAAACAATGTCATCGATCTCTTACAACACAAATGATTCTTAACCTTCCGTTTTACGCAGTTATTGCACGTTGTATCCTACAGGCTATGTTCAACAATCAATAGTTAAAAAAAAATAAAGCACTCTGATTAGTTTTAATCAACCAAAGGATTTGTTTACAACTCAATTTTCATTTATACTTCACAGCAAAACAGCTTCTTAAAGAAAATTGACTGTGTCAATCACTAAATATACCTGCCGGATGAATTTCTAACTCTGGTAATGCTGAATCTGAACTGTGATGACGTGTGGCTCCTGTCAAACTCATAGACTTTATGAGGAACCGGAAATGAGAGCGCATAAGCTTTCCAGCTCTACTGGCCTGCTGGAGATGGCCAAGTAAATTCTGCTTTGAAGCACCAGATGGCCCTGACTGAACCAGAACTGAAATCATCAGGCGAACCCTCAGTCAGCTGAAAACTCCTCCTCAAGTCTAATTGCCTTCACCTCTTCCCTCCATCAGAGATGGAAAGAGAGTTGGCTGGCTGCAAAGCCCGGCTCGCTTGGTCCATGAACAGGGGTGAAATGAACACACAGACCATGAAATTATGGAAACAGAGGCAGCGGCAGGGAAATGGGGGCGGTGTTAGATAATCTGAGGCGGAATTAAGAAAATGGACTTGGTATTGTAGAAATGGAGGCGTAGATAGGGAAATGTGGTAGGCATTAGAGAAACAAGGCAAAGTTAGGGAAACAGGGAGGAGTTAGGGAAACAGGGAGGAGTTAGGGGAATAGGGAGGAGTTAGGAAAATTGGGAGGAGTTAGAAAAACAAGGCAAAGTTAGAGAAACTGGGCAGAGTTAGGGAAACAGGGCAGAGTTAGGGAAACAGGGAATAGGGAGGAGTTAGGAAAATGGGGATGAGTTAGAAAAACAAGGCAAAGTTAGTGAAACTGGGCAGAGTTAGGGAAACAGGATGGAGTTAGGGAAACAGGGTGGAGTTAGGGAAACAGGGTGGAGTTAGGAAAATGGGAGGAGTTAGGAAAATGGGGAGGAGTTAGGAAAATGGGGAGGAGTTAGGAAAATAAGGCAAAGTTAGAGAAACTGGGCAGAGTTAGGGAAACAGGATGGAGTTAGGAAAATGGGAGGAGTTAGGAAAATTGGGAGGAGTTAGGAAAATAAGGCAAAGTTAGAGAAACTGGGCAGAGTTAGGAAAATGGGGAAGAGTTAGAAAAGCAAGGCAAAGTTAGAGAAACTGGGCAGAGTTAGGGAAACAGGGAGGAGTTAGGAAAATGAGAAGTTAGGAAAATGTGGAGGAGTTAGGAAAACAAGGTAAATTTAGAGAAACTTGGTGGAGTTAGGGAAACAGGGTAGAGTTATGGAAACATGGGGCAGAGTTATGGAAACAGAGGCAGCGATAGGGTAATGGGGGGGTAGAAAAATATGGACGAGTTAGTAAAATGGGGGCAGAATGAAGGAGACATGGGGTGAAGTCAGCGAAGCAGGGGCGGGGATAGGAAAATATGGGGGGGGGGGGTGGGCAAACTGGGTTGGAGTTAGGGAAATGCAGGGCATGGTTAGGGAATCAGGAGCGAGAAGCTCGTTCCATGCTTTGCCTTCATACTTACTTTCCCAGGGCAAAGCACTCCAGCCGCACAGTCATTCCTCTAGCTGCCAGCTCGCTCTGGGGAAAATGCACCTCAATTTTGGGCTCATATTCCCCCATTACTCCTGAAAAGAAACAGCACACAATGCACAATAAAAACACGCGGCCTGCTGTCTGAAGAGGTCTGTACCCTGAGGAGGTCTGTACCCTGAGGAGGTCTGCACCATGAGGAGGTCTGTATCCTATAAAAGCTTTGGCGATGATATCCTTCGGAATTAGAAAAAAGGAACTGTCAAATGCATTTTTGTCTCGCCTTTATTGTCCCTTAAACAGAAAATCTTAAAGTGGTCCCTCCACTGAGATCAATAGCACTGATGGATGAACTAGGAACACCAAAGCACACACTTAGATTTGTGGTGTATTTCGTCCCATTTATAACATCCCCTGCCTGCCTGGTGTGTCTGCCTTTCCTACAGGATGTAAATATACGTGTTTTATCCTTTATTTTCACCCAGATGGGGTCAGACTGCGGTTGATGGTGGGGAGAATAATTCCATATTTTAAGGTTCCCAACAGAAATAAACTAATCCAGACACAGGCCCTGGGCAGATCAGTACAGATGGGAGACTCTTCTCAGCTGATACTTTAACTGATATTTCCCAAATGTCATTCTGCAGAGAGTTTCACAGCTCTGTTCAGCCTTGAGATAAAGTTTGACATTTTGATCCACTCGCATCATCACTGTGTTTTGTGTGTTTGGATGCTTCATGTGTGTCACATTTGCCACCCGTCACTTGTCTTCTCATGGCTGATAGACACGTGATTCCAAAATATCATGCACATTTCACACTTGTTCCCTGTGGACTAACATACTGCTGTACATGTTCTGTTTAGAAGAGAATGCTGAGGAAGGCAACTCATCCAGAGCTGTCAAAATCACACATGCTACCATACAAAACATCTCTGTCTGTCAATCTGCCTCCACTGCTCCAAGAGACACTTGCATTAAAATGACTTTGCCAAGTTTTGCAGTTTCATACGGTGGTGCATTTGAAACATAGATCAGATTTAGTGTAATCCAAGTTCAGCAGTGATAACGAATAAAAATCGAGCATTTCGTGAGCTTGAACAAACGGCACACATTCGCCTCCGCTGGCAATGAGACAATTTCACATCAATTCAGCTGCTTGATTCCGTTTCGGTGAAATAGATTGTGATAGTAGCACAATGTCTTGTTGCACTTATTTCATTTATATTCATTAACTTTTTTTCCCCTCTCAAAACTCCTGTTTGGGGAGGGAAGTACAAAGTGCACCATACATCTATGAGTTTAAGGGGGTCTCTCTCACTCGCTATCTCTCTCTCTCTCTGTCTCCCACTCTCTCTCTCTCGCTCTCTCTCTCTCCCTTTCCCCCTCTCTCTCTCTCTCCCCC
>JAODLC010000040.1:5828022-5868214 GCA_026781145.1 Hippopotamyrus pictus | reverse complement strand
GACCTCTCTCTCCCTTTCCCCCCTCTCTCTCTGTCTGTTTCTCTCTCTCTGTCTCTCTCCCGCTCTATCTCGCCCGCTTTCTCTGTCTGTTTCGCTCTCTCTGGGCACACACCTGTTGAGATCACCTTACATTCTGCCCCCAATGAGCACTGATCGGGATGGCGGCCTCTCTGCTCTGGACAGTCAAAGGGCCATCGGTCCTAACCATTCCTATATGTTACAGAAACCACATTTCAAAGTTACATTCCAAGCAGTCAATGATTAAGATGTTTAATTCTAAAATAAGCTAAAAAAATTCCAGGACCGGCTGCCATAAGGCCACATGCCCTTCAATCTGAATCACTTATACAGGTAAATTGTAATAACATGTTCCTCATTAAAACTATGCAGCCAAATCCCAGGGCAAGTCCAGTGAACAGGTGGAGGGTTGGTCAGTCACTGGCCGTGTGTCCATCTCAGCTTACAGGGACATCCTGAGTTCACTGTGTTCCCGGGTCAACCAGGGAGGTGCTCATTTCTTTAACCAATCACAGCCTTCATCATATGACATCACCTCATTGGTCTGGTTTTTCCTCATTTTCAAACTCAAGGCTTCCAGCCATCCAGCTAGCAGCAGTGTGGCTCAGTGTTTGTGACTTATTATTATTATCATCATCATTATTATTATTACCGTTATCATCATGATGAAATAAAGACGCACCCTTACATTGCTCTGTACAGCCTTTGCAGATAAGCATATTCCTGTGGTTTGTATAATGTTCTGTAAACATGTTTTGTAAGATGTTTTGTTCTATGTCCCTGAAATGCAAAACCCCCCCTTGTTGACCCAGGGACACGTGGAACTTGCCAAAACCAGGACATGTTGGCTTTCAACACCTACACAGCTGACTGAACAATCCTTTTTTTGCGGGGGGGCTGGGGGGGCTGGTGTTTTTGTCACAGATGTAATCCCGAGTAAGTGAGCAGCCAAGCTGTATGGATTCCAGTAAGTTCCCCGGAGGCGTGCTGTCGAATGCGGTGGCAGACGAGAGCCAAGCTCCTGAGCCGTTCTGCCCGCCCCAGCCTCGCAGGCCCCGCCCCCAGGGACCCCCCCCTCACCGTCTGTCTTGAGCGTCAGCGGCGTGGGCGGGCTGAGCACGCGGGCGCTGGTCACTGTGTTCTTCACCAGGCAGATGTAGCTTCCCACGTCAGAGGGCTGCACCTTGGAGATGTACAGGTTCCCCGTCTCCTGGGAGATGAAGCGTCGGCTGTCCTCCGCCACGAACGAGGGGAACTCGTTAAACACCCAGCTGTAGGAGATCTCTGGGGGGGGGGGGGCATGAAGGATGACCGGGGGGATACAGAATTGAAATAAGACCAAATCTCTGGCCCAACCACTTAGAAAGTCCAAACGCGTCACGAATCAAATGGATGTTATCAAAACTGGATCTGATCAGCACACACTATGGATTATCCGGTTCAACACCACACCCAACCTGGCAAACAATGCTTTGCAGCAAACCTTATAGTCTCAGCAGACTGCCATCCTCAATGCTGACATTCAGCACGTCCAGTAGGTCCTGCCCTAACAGCGACTGGAAAGTTTTATCAAACTCCACTGGCAGCCCATCAATCCCAGCCGCTCACCCGGTCCCCATACGTGCTAGAGCTCGTCCAATGAAAAGTCCTTATCAATCTGCAGAAGACCCCCCGGAAAGACACCACCCCCATCACGTGGCTCTACACACTCACTGTTCAAGAGCTGAGAATAAAGAAATGTTTGTACACCTTATGTACATATATCTGATGGCTCATTCCGAAGTACAAATAAACCATTCTGTCCTGTTCTGTTCCAAGTTAAAGATAACGTTGGTAGAACATCCATATCTGACGCATTCTGAAAATGTGACCAGACCACAGCATCCGGAGCCTTTTACCGCAACAATCTAGCTAAGGGCTTCTTTGTAGCCTTGAAGGCATCAAGATGACGTTGATGGACAGACACATCCAACAGACCCTGACGCCGTAATAGGTCATCTTCACCAGTCCGTATAGGTCTATGAAGGCGTGGCGTAACCATGACAGGATAATCCTGACAGAAGTGTTTAACCTGCATTGCTGTAATGATGAGAAAGTGGACTTCATCGTTCTAATATGATTCCAAAAGAATGCAAAAGCCCGTCTACAATTAACATCAGTGCAGTATTAAAATGCCAGTAAACACTCAAAAAAAGCTAAATTGACTGACAATAGATGACCTGAAAGCATCAGAATGACATTTAGAACCACAGAACCAGTCTAACCTCGCTATGGACACAGTTTCCTTCTCCTGAATCCAGCTATATTGTTTCAGGTCTTTATGCTGACATCTCCATAAATCACACAACTCGCGTGTTTCTAGAAGTTCAACGAGCCGCCTCCAAGCAGCAGCATGAGGTTCCAAATGATCCCAAACTGATTAGCCTCAGTACAGTTAAAATCTCCACCAAGATCAAGAACCCGCTACTGTCAAGAGCCCCAGGCACTGTGCTCAAAGTATCTAAAAACAACAGCCTGTCCCTCTGCTGGGTCAGCGCATAAACACAGACAAAAACAGTCACCTCAGACTCAGTGTGCACCATCACTTTCAAAAGTATACCTGGCGTCACTCAGCTCTGTAAGCCCGCGGAACAAAAGACTTTGGGAACAAAATAGCCACGCCCCCAATGAAGCCCCCAATACTGTAACTTTATAGAAACAATTTCCTCGCCCACAACCACAGACGCGGCCAAGCCCTGACCCATTTAACAGAGCCATCACCCCCAGCAACACCCTGCCACTCCACACCCTCCAGATAATGTCCCTCCCCAGGTCCACCGACGGCCCGCATGGTCTCAGCCCATGTAGCTCCAGTCAGCTCAGGGCATTCGCCATCCCCACGACGAGCAAAGTGTAAGACCAAGTTAGGAAAAGATAGAAAAGTTAGTAACATGTTACTGCCAGTCGCCCTCAAATTCGCCATGCCTACTCATTTCCGACTCCACTCACAGAAAGAGAGAGAGAGAGAAAGAGAGAGAGAGAGAGAGATCACAAGGTGAACGGTAAAGGACAGAGGACGACAGATCATTTGTTAGGACCTGTGCTGTGAAGCACGCTGCCGTATCAGGGCTGTGACAGATGAAAGTCGCTGTTTATTTTCAGTTTGTGGATTAGCATTGTCAGAACAAGGCGGCACATTTTCAGATCATGTTAAGACGTCCTTGTCTGAGCAGAAGTTTTACAGCCCCTCAGTTTCACACAATCCAGCCACTAATCCTGCAATTATTTAAAGAACTTGATAAATACCAAAATGACACGCTGCTATGAAGCCGACATTGGTAGGAGTTATAACAGTGGGGGTACTGCGGCGGGACATGAATTCTCATGAATACAATGCCCAGACAAAGACCAATTAGGCACATTTGGAATATGCACCATCTCGCCTCACGCACTTCCACGGTCCTCTTTATTCCATACACACGCGCCCACGCACCGATTGTTCCGAGAAGCCCGGTGGCTTCCAGCCCCATGTTCCAGAAGAAGCAACAACCCCTCTGAGGGAAACCATAAATATTTATGACGAAAAACAAACTCCCTTTGCCGCTGTTCATACGGGGTGTCCCTAATGGACGGTTGCTCTGTGTTAACTGCGAGGCCCCCCGTGTGACCCCCTCCCTTGCTTATTTAAAGAGATGCCCCCCCCAGCACCTGATTCATTACAGCAAGCGTGTCTCCATGCACATGTTCTGCTGATTAGAAGCCCAGAAAGCGGTTTTCATGCCGTGTTAGCAGTAGCCTATAGCACAGGCCCTGAACTAATCACGGCCTTCAGGTACCCTCTGCAGGCCACCGGTCCCTGCATCCCAGGGGTCTGTCTGCCACCCAAGTGGACCGGCCACATTTTGGGAAAATCAGGGAGAAGGTCACCTGCATGCTAACCAAAAGTCGCAGTCACCGAGACCAAGCAAAAACCGTAGGGAAGCGACGGGAAGGAGAGGATTTATTCAGCTCATTAGAACCCCAAATATCCACGTCTAATGATAGCACAACATTCTTCAAACGCTAGGAGCCGTGATGCAGTAAATTGAGAAATAATGTTCTGTTTACATCTCAATGCCTCTAAAAAGACGTGGCATCTGCAAACTGGGCGATCTTGCAAAACATCTGTTTTAAGTATCACTTGCTATTCATCCAGGCTTTTTATTAGGCAACGTTACCATAGAGAAGCTTATAACCTAGGATTTCAGTTAAATACTAGATGTTGGGGGGGGGGCAGAGTCATTCCGAGATGAGATCTGCCCTGGAGGCAGTTGATCTGACAGTGTGGCGTGATTGAGACGGCCGCGGGCTTTTTTAGCAGGCACCAATGCTGCACACCGCCCTACACTCTTACTAAAAGGCATGGACATCCATAAAAAGGCTCATCGTGGAGGACACGCTCACACTAGGACAGATGTCACCAATGTGGCAGGCGTGATGCACAGGCTTCAGGTCGTGCACGCTCCTCCGCAGATGGTCACAAGCTCTCCGTAAAATAAGAGTCCCCCTGACAGACACGTCCACTTTTATTTACGCTTTACTCCGCGTCTGTCTGCCACGTTGCTGTTGGCCGAGTGACTGAGAAGGCGCCGTTTATCAACGCTATGCAGGGCCCCCGTTCTGGGACTCGTAGCCCCGCCCCCTCAATTGTATGTCGATCATTTCTCTTTAGCCTAAAATGTCGTGTGAAATGTCATCCAATTCTCGTGTGTCGCCTAAGAGTTTTTTTTTTAATTAATGGAATTTAATGCAGATCTCATTTGACTTCCATCTCTCCCCCAGCCTCTACTGGGCTGAAGGCTCCATCGAGACCTATTTGGAAATGATTTATGGATGAAAGACTGATTTCTCAGCGAACACGCTCCTGAATTTCTGAGCAGCTGCATGGCCGGAACAATCTACCCCCCGCTGATGGGTGACATGGCAACCCAGAGGGGAGAGGGGGTGCGGGTGACGGCAGGACCTGGCTGAGGAGTCCAGGCTGATTATTACCGAGCTCCCTGCTTCTGGAACACAGCCGACGTAACCAAAGAAAAAGTGACTCAGTGAGAAGTTGCATTTGACCGTAGATGCGCCGGGTCTCGAAAGATGGCGGCGAGCGATCCCAACACCTGCTGGTACCACAATAAATTACTAACCGTATCGATCAGGGCAGCAGCTATATGCCATCTCTATGGACACCAGGCCAAAGCCCAGACTCACACAACGTGAAGAAGATCGACTTGCGGGCCAAAGCACCCCTAACACTAGTATCCTGTACTAGTCACCAATACCCTACAGTTGTGAACATGGCTGACATCGGAGGTCCCCATGCCTCTCTCAATTAGACCAGTGTGAAACAGGCCAAACGCAATAAACACGCATTTAGAGGCCTGATTCCTGCAGGGAACAGAAAAATCAATCAGGCTTTACTGGGCAGAGGGATGGTGCCATAACCCAAAGGATTATGATGATTAGATGGTGTGACACAGCACTGTCCCGCAGTCAAGAGGGCCGCTCTCTTTGCTGTCTCTGAAATCTGAAATTAACCTCGGCATTGGCAAAAGTGCAACAGAAGCACTGGCCAGCCCACCGGTAAGCATGAAAGAACTGTGGGAAAGACCAGACTGTGAGGAATGCGGAAGATGGATGAGGTGCTATTTGCAGGGCCAACAGAGAAGAACCCCCCCCCCCAAGAAGGGAGCCTAAGCAGCCATACATGTCGCCATGGTGTATCTGGAGTGGGGAGGAAGCACTGAGCCATGGAGGATAAGACTCTAGTTAACAATCATTAAATAAGACTCCTAGGCTGTAGGATTTGTCACTGACAGTATTTTCACACTGGGATCACGGGGACAGTGGGAGGGACGTTACCTGGAGAATGAGGAGGCGGAGCACAGAGGAGGACCACGCCCTGGCCCTCCCGCACAGACACGCCCCCTCTTGGGCGGCCGCTGAAGTTGGCCAGATCTGCGGGGACATGAGGAACACAAGCCGTTTAGGGTTAAGGTTAGGTTTAGGGTTAGTATTGGGTTTAGTTAAAGACATCGCCCTCTGTCCGGAGAGGCGTCCAATCAAAAACGCAGTGATGCGATTATAGCTGCTACTGAATCACCTTGTAATTTCAAATGCGACTTCATGGAGAGTCATGATAAAAGTGTATTAGATGAAATTAATTAAAAATCCCCCGCTCTCCCCAACAAAACATCACAGCATGTATAGAATGTAGAGGATTTAAACTCGCAAGCGGGGGTGGATGAAAGCTCATCCTCACTGCTCCTTATTCACCATATACAATCAGTCCTGCTATAAGGCAGCTAAGGCCTTCCTGAAAAACCTGCTTTTCACTAAAATCATGGACTAAAATACACATAATCAACGGGGAAAAACAGGGTTAGGGGGGTGTGAATGTGACTCAAAGGCTTAGGGACTTACACCAAACGAAATGAATTAAATAATGAAAACAGTACTGCTAGTTGGCAATAATACAGTTTTATGCATTTCAAATAAGAAATAATAATAATGCATTAATAAATTATATCACAAACATCTCCTATTTGCAAAATACAGTACAACAGGTTGGAGGAAAGAGACTGTCAAGCTTGAAAGTAACACACAGCAACAAAGAAATAAAAATTAAAACAGTGATAGCAGGGAGCAATATTAAATGTCATAATAATAATAATAAAAATAATAATAATAATAATAAATACACTGGCTGTGTGTTTTTACATGTTAAATTGTCAAACATTTTTGATCAGTGCAATGTGTAGATGTGCCTAGATTTGAAAACCGGTTCGACCGATTCACTGAAAACTGAGAAGTGATTTGTTCACGAATGGGACATCACTATCGTTCACTTGAGCAGCTGTTTCTGCGTGCAAGTAGGCCTAGTGTCTCTCGCTATGACCATGTGGCGTTGTAGTTCGTGTAGTGCTTTTCCCTCTGGCTGAAAATGGCGCAAAGACAAATGCGATTCCAAAGACAAATGCGATTCCACGTCGTATCGGGCTTGGGTACTAATATATCAGTCGCTTTACAACAGATTCACGGTGTGATGTCAGGTGTCGTAACAGGACTGACAGTAACGGCTTTCTTTTTTTATATATAAGAAATGAAACATGTGACACAGCTTTGATTATGGGCTGTAGCCTGGGGGCACCGTGGGCACTGAGGCCAGTATCGGACCGTCCAGGATCAGCAGCTTCTGACCCGGCAGGTGAGATCGAGGGCCCCGACCCACGTGTCACCGCTGCCACAGTCATCCATCATTCCGTGTTCCATGCTGCTGTGGGGGGGTGAGGGGGTTGCTAATTAACATGGTTAACCTTGCTCAAGGCCCCACGTCGCCCCCCTGAGCTGGATGGCAGGACAGGTCCTGGAAAGTTGGCAGCCGGGCCTAATGAATCTTGCTAGCCCCGTGTGTATTTGGGGTGTTTTGCAGAGCGCCTAATTCCTGACGCACGAGGCGTTTCCACTCAGTCTGAAGCTGAAGGAAAATGGTCGGTAATTATCACCAAACGCAGTCACTCCAAAGTCTATAGCCCAAGGCTTATGTGCAGAACACCCTTATTTAACTGTTCTCTGGGGTTTAACTGTTGCCTTTTTGAGAGGAAGTGTTGACCTGATATTTGAAAGTGATTTATGAGTTTTTGGGAGAGCCGGGACACAGTGACTGAGCAGAAATCCACGCAACCTACTCACTGCTCGCCACAGGGCAGTGCGTTCGACGGGCTATAATGGCTTCCGGAAACTTCTAGCGGTTTCTGGATCGCGTGAAAAAAATGGGCAAACAGGATGTTCACTTCAATCACAATTTGTCACACGGTTGAGGAGCGAAAAGTCTCAAAAGTCAGATTAAACACCTAAGACCGTTAGATAGACAGATCACATAACCTGGGACCGGGAATAAACAAAGAATCTATTACTATCATCGTTACTTTAATCATCATCATTATCACCGTCATTATAACTGTGATCATTACCATCATCATTGTCATTATTAAATTATCATTAGCTTCCTGATCATAGTGAAAGCACAGCATTTCTCTGAGCCCAGTAAGGGGCGGTCTACTTTCATTTGTAAAAGCAGCCTGTAAAACGGCTGCTGACATTAAACTAACAGCAGAACATTTTACTGCCACACACACATAGTACAGGACACACGCGGGGCCACACACACATGCATTTGCACGTGCGCGCACACACACACAGACACACACACACACACACATGCACAGACCTGTACCCTTATCTTCATAGGGACCGTCCATTACTTTCTATGGGAAAAACCCTAATCCCAACGATGACAACCTTAAGCCCTACCCAGCTCTGAACCGAAAAAATGGTCCCCACAACGTCAAAATACAGGATTTTATCACATCGTGGGGACATGCGTGTGCGTAGAGGAACACCCCGGCAGCATGTGACTGCAGAGGTAACGCTGTTCCTCCTGTGTAGTGACAGAAGATCCCCATTTCCGTCTCAATTACCCGACGCCTCACTTATATCTGTGCCATTAAAAGCCGTGCAAACGGGGACTCTCCGGTCCCGTCAAAGGCAGGGTCCCAGACGCCGTATAAATAACTGCGGAGCCCAGCGCAGCGTGGCGGCCAGCCTCCGCTATGCACGAGGACTTTTAATCGTCGCCGTGAGTCTCGGGAGAACAGAAGCCTCATTCCTTTCATTCTTAAGGATGTTCCAGCAATGGCGAACAGAGAAAAACCTGAATCGGGACAAATACCTGCACATATTAACATGAATTTCCCCGCATTGATTGGGTACTCGAGTAATCAGAAGGCCACATGCTCCTTTGTCAGGAGCCACCCTCCTGCCCGCCTCCACGCAGAGGGGACCCTGCCTCAGCTCCCTGATTGCACGCCTCTCCCGGGTCTCCGGGCTGCATACTCAGGAGGCAGCTACGCGTATAACACATCGCTAATTACACTCGGTAATTAGTTCCCACTCTGGTCTCAATCAGCGGGCACGCTCGCTGACTGATGTCCAGGAAAAGCACCAGCTTGCAACTTTCAGATCCATCTCCAGCAAGTTTGTTTAGGAGAAACTCTTTAACGGATTCCAGATGCTACCGATTAGCCAACTCCGGAATAATGCTAATTTAATCTGAGACAGAAGCAGCATGTCTGAGAGGAGAGCAGAAGGTTGAGCAGTGATCCGGAGCGGCAGTTTCAGGCCGACCCTCGTAGGGCTCTGCAGAATCTCAGGCCCTGAGCTACATCACCGTGTCTGGGTCATTCCGTCTACTGAAGGATCAGACCCTTCAGCCAGCAATGCGCTCTGCTTGGTCTCACCTGAATATGTCCACGTTAACCCAACAATGTGGAATGTGTACGAGGTAATATTTACAGGCACGGCTGCAGGAATGCACCTGTGACGATCGACGTGAACCTCACATATCTCCACCTTAATAGAATCACAAAGATCCCAAACTCCAGAGCTGAGATGACATCGTGATGCTCTTGTTTTTTCACACCCAGAAGCTGCGTGATGAAGTGCACGTTTCCACATTCGCCCGCTCACGTTTTCTTTAAATTCGAACACTTTCGACACATCCAATAATATAGTGAGTCCCCATGCAGGAATCCATGGTTTCTGAAGTTGTTGAGCATATTTCACATGGAGTGAAGGCAGATGGTGCCCACAAGTTGTTATGAAAGATGCTACAATGTTACCCGTCAGATAAAGGGGCTAGCTAGAACCACAAAGACCATCAGGCTCCTTCCACTGGAGGTGAAGGAACACCACAGAAGGTCAGGAGAACACATCACCGCACAGCCGAGGTGTAAGGAGTGAGGTTTGTCCACTGGGGAAATGGGCCGTCATACAGAACCAAATCTGACGAGGGAAGAAGCATTTCTCTGGGTCACAAAGGCCCAGGTTAATCTATCAAAGACCTGGGTGGGGCGTACAGGCATCAGGGATATAACTTCAAAACTTTTGCTATTAACCAACCAGGCTAGTTCTGTAAAAAATGTTTCCTGGCATGCAATTTTCTTATTAGACACAGGGCTAGTCTTCATTTTTCTGAACTGGCTTTTTGTCTAAATTATTCGCCCCAGGCCCGCATCATCTGAAGTGGCGGGCCACCTCAGCCAGAACATTAACTGGGTATCGCCAGGCTTCTCACCGGCAAAGCGTCACCCTCCTGGAGGCCAAAGTGCGATTTCTTCCCCGCGAGAGGAAGGCAGAGCTTTCGTCCGGCTGACGCCGCGGAAAAGAAGCAGCGAAGGGTCAGGGACGTCTGCCTGTTAGCCTCCAGGAAGCTATGGGCTCATTTCTGCCGCTCTTTCTGATAGGCGAGTCAATCAGTGCCGGGGGGAAAAACAAAGCAGCCCATTTATTGTGTCGCGAGGTGGGAGATGTGCTCTAAAGGCCTGTCAGAGGGAAGCAGATGAACATCCCAAAATGGGGTCGCTATGGCAGCTACTCATTTAGCAATCTCTGACTCCGCCCCCGTGCTTCCCTTGTCATCGCCTCAGCTCTGCTGTTCGTCAGCCCGGGTGACATCAGAATTATGGCTAATCAATGCCCTCTCCTACGGCCTAAATGGGAAAATTGATTTGTGACTGTGTGCAGCAAGCCACGGCCGATAAATAAATAAAGAAACACTGCAGATCGGATTCTCCAAATAATGGCACATGGGTGGAGGGGCCATTTATTACTTCTTTAAGACAAAGCTGTAAATTGCAGAGTCGGGTGGGACCAGTAAAAATTCAGATAATTTATGAGGATGTCTGCGCAGTGAACACTTACGAGGGGTCTGGCTGTAAACCAGCGACAGAGATGCAGCCGTGTGATGGACGTTGCTGCACGGAGACTCGGCCAGGAGCCGGTGGAGTTGTCGGACTTCACCCTTTGGAGGTCAGACATGAGCTTGCGAATCGGTATCCTGCTATGAGAAACGGCTCCATACGTCGAAAAAAGACAGGGACCAATACTGGCAAAGCCGACCCAGCCGCATCCGCATCTGCATCAAACAGCCCCCGGGAGATATTCAGAGCGTCTCTTAGCGGGATTCGTGCGTCAGTCACAGCTTAAAATCCGAAGGCGAGCGATCGTACAAACTGCCAGGAAACACGTTCGTAAATAAGCCAAATCCCGTCAGTTTATGACTTGTAAACTGTCAGAAAGATAGAAAAATAGTCAACAGTCTTGGCATATATATACTGTACATATACTTTATACACACGCACACACACACACACACATTTCAGTCAGTCTAAAAGTGAGGGATTGATGGCTTTACATAACGGCTAACATGAACACACTCTGCAATGAAACAGGCAGATCGCAGACAAAGCACAAGCCGAATCAGGACGACGCCTCAGAGGCCTGAGTGATCACAGCTGATACGCGTACAGCACTGCTAATCCAGACACTGCAAGAGCTTCCTTCGTGCAGAGGGATTGACACGACAGGTCTGTGCATAGGGATAAACGCCTCACGTCACTGACCATGTGCAAGCTGCATATCACGGACACAAAATAAACACAACAATTTTAAGAAATAACAGAATCAAGTAATTCAGCTTGTAGTAATTATATAAGGGCCCTTTTTTCTGACTTTACAGTGTACGTGAGTTTGAGTCTGTCTAGTCAGGAATTGTAATTGGTACCAGAGTCAAAGTGGTGATGTGTGAGTCAGCCGTATTTAAATAGTGTCTATTATATTATTGTTGCGGGTTGTCAAAAGGGAATATTTCATACCAATATTCTGCAGTGGTTTGGTTTGCATTTTAAAAAAAAAAAAAAAAAAAAAACTGCCCTCAGGATCAGAAATGTATTCCTATTGGTCATTATCAGCCACCACACAAATTACGGGGGGAGTAACAGACGGAGATTTAGTGCTACTGGGGACCACAGCAGAAACGCAGAGGTCTGCATTTTGCACGAGCGTTTTTTCATTGATTATTCAAGGGACCAGAGGAAAAAAGTAATGAGTACAGAGGCCACAGCGTTCATGTCACTGTCGCCTGGGTTTCCGTCTGAACACTCACTGCGCTTTGAAAAACAGCCTGCGGCCGTGACAGCAATACTCCAGCCAGGTCCGGACACAAGCTCCACCTGCGCTCCACCTTCCCTTAGCGACTACACCAGATGGTCTTCCCACCCTGACGTCTAAAGAAGTACCTGCCAGACTTCATGAAGCTGTCCACACATGTTAATGCCGTCATCCTTGGCGTTTACACTGAATGTTGGGAAAATTCAAGCACCCACATGGAAAGAGGAGCATTTGGCCTGAAATCACCATCGCTCCAATCCCACAAGCGACGCCTGTTTGTTATGCAAGTGAATATGCCGATTGGTAACTAATGGTATTCAGCCACACCGTGTCAGAGAACAGCATCAGCTAAGGGGTATGAACAAGTTATGGGTATTCATGCTCTGGATAATAAAGCTTCATCTCATTTTACTGTCTACAAATTTGTGCTTCTGATTCCTATCCTAAAGGCTGCAAGCGTCAGGGAATATGTAACAGCAAAACACTCACAATGCAAGGCTTTTAGGGCATCAAACAGCGAGAAATAACCACGAGAGACAGTGCTGTGAGGATGTCACAGGGTTAGAGTCAGTGTTAAGATGAGACAGTTTTTGGTGCTTATCGGCCCCTATCTCCAAGAGGGTGGACCATGCAGGAGAAGAACTTCCATGTCTTCAAAGGGCAGGCTGAAAATAGTGCAGCCTTTGCCAGTGTCTCGAGATCCGTGGATTTCAGGAACCCATCCTTTCGGGGCAGCTTGGGGGCCAACTTACGCAATCTGTGAACACCACAGCAAAGCACGCGGCTCTTGTTTTGTTTTTTTTTTTCTTTCAAAGGAACAACAGAAGGCCGTCAGATTCGTGCGGCAGCTCGTCTCCGTGGGAGTCGAGGTCCAGGCCGCACGCTGACGAAGAGCCGGCCTGCCGTTTGAGCTCGCTGCCGGCTTTGTGGGGCTTGCCGTACGCTTCTTAAGAGGGAGGGATTATTTTTAAAAAATCAAGCAAAGTCTGTACAGCCGTGCCATTGAGTGGATTCTGAATGACCGGCCAATGATAGCATCAGCGGCCCACTTTGTGCAGTCAAGAGGGGGCACCCTATCCCTCCCTCAGATCCTTATGCTGTGTATAATGGTGACATAATTTTTTAAAAAAAGGTTATTCAAATACGTGATGGCGAGCTGACAACTGGACAGAGTTCTGACATAAAGGCACGGCTGCATGAAGGACTCTGGCAAGGAGAACGCAGGTATGACTGTGAGAGAAACCTTCAGATGTTATATGGCGAATGACCTGCCTTCTCATGAACTCAGCCTTGATTATTTTAGAGAAATATGCAGTGATCTGTTTAATAAATCCACGTGACAGCTCTGTCATTTCCATGGATGACTCCTCCGTAGAAAATACAGCTGGTGTTGCCTTCTGAAACAGGAAGATTATTCTGTATTATTTTCCTATGACACCAATAAGCACCCAGAGAGCACAATACATCTATTTTTATTATGTGTACTGCTCCCTTATTCCCTTTGTTTTCATTTATTTAATTTCTAGTTTTTATTTGATTATATGGGGTGTTGTATAGATTTTCACATGCACAATGCACAATGGTGTGTAATAATATTATTAATGGGCCATTTCTACCAACCATACTACCCTACAGACACATTAATTTCAATGCATTTTAACAAAGAACAGGACTCTGGGTAACATGTGCCTGAACAGGATAAACCAAATAACCAACAATAATACCACAAATACTATAAACAGTATAAATAAAATGCACAGCAAACTCTAGAGGCAGACGACAATGAATGGACCTGAAGAACCAAAGCTTTGCTGCAGATCAAATGTTCAGCATGAAAATTTTTGAGTCAAGTGGTAAACAGAAAAGTATGTTATGCTGTGACAGAGACAGGGACATGGAAAGAGAGAGGGACAAAGACAGAGAGAGAGGGAGAAAGCAGGAAAGAGATGGACAAAGGTGGAGAGAGGGAGAAAGATGAAGAGAGGGGGATAAAGACGGAGAGAGGGACAATGGTAGAGAGAGGGACAAAGAAGGAGAGAGGTGGACAAAGACGGAGAGAGACAAAAACAGAGACAGTAACAAAGACAGAGAGAAGGACAAGGATGGAGACAGTGACAAAGATGGAGAGAGGGACAAGGATGGAGACAGTGACAAAGATGGAGAGAGGGACAAGGATGGAGACAGTGACAAAGACAGAGGGAGGGATAAAGGTGGAGAGAGGGACAAAGGTGGAGAGAGGGACAAAGACAGAGACAGTGACAAAGACAGGGAAAGGGACAAAGACAGGGAGGGTACATGGTTCTCAGTGTGCTGTTGGAGCCACCCTTTCGTGTACAGTTTTTTGAGTCCCCTACATATGGAATTTGAGAGAGTCAATGAAATATTCATTTTTATACCATTTTCTCTAGATAACAACAAGATTTTCTCAAGATCTCGAGAAAATGAACATAGCTTTTTTTTGTAATAATGGCAACATTCAGCAGTGTGGTGGCGACGCACTTTAATAAGGCCTGGAGCTTCGACAGTTCAATTTACATTGAAGAAGTAAAGTTAACATTTCATACTTTAATATCATCTCCATTATTTCATATCAGATCCAGTTCACTGGGGTACAGAGTGTAAACAAGTGTTTTTCTGTATGTCTGCCATTGTGTAGATGGAGCACATTTTTGCTTACTGGAATAACGCCCAAGAATTCAGACACTTTGCTTACATGTGATTATGGATGTGAAGATTTGTTTACATCAAATTTAGGTGGATTTTATTGTCATATGATCTATAAACGTTGCATACAATGATAAGATGTGCCGTTTCCCAGGACCATGGTGCAACACAGACAGGAGACACTGCTCATAATGTAAATGTCCTCTAAAGCTTGGAACAAATCTATTACAGCCTGTGTAAAGCCTAGACTATACATACAGTATGGCGTGGTGATCAATACATTACTGCTCTTCTGCCATTTCAAACAGGATAACTCCACCAATGATGCGCCGTGGCTGTAATACACTAAGCCTTAGGCTATATTTTTATCCTTGTAAGTATTCCATTATCGCGAGGAAAGAATGTTTATTTTCTCAAGATATCGAGAAAATTATTCCGTTATCACAAGAAAATGGTTTAAAACATAATGACGCTTCACAGCTTTTCTCAGCTTCCGTACTTACGACTCCAGACACACACAGACACACAGACACACACACACGAGATCTCCCAGCCCAGTCTATCTGAGGCCGTATTCCACATTAGATCCAGAAGAGGGTGCTGGCGATGCCCCTTGCAACCTCTCCCGACCTCTGCTGTCGCATTCGACACTCTGTGCCAGATAGCTTCACAACCAACACAAGAGCTCGTGCCCCGAACTCTGATGAGACTGGAACATTTGATCCAAACTAACAGTGAGCTCAGCGCCAGCAACGACCAGGCCAAGATTATCATCCCACGGAAAAATACCAACAGGCTGACATTTCCTTTGATAAATATTCATCCGAAATGTATCTCACATGTAAGCGGAACAAAAGGTTCTGCTGAAGAAGTTACAAATATTGTATGAGTAAGTCACATCGAGTGAAAAGACACACCAAGTCCTCATGGGTAAGTTTGGTACGGGGGTCCTGGGTGAAGACGCATTGACGTTGCAACCGAAGAATGTTCCGTAGGCCATGTGTGGGTTAAGATGCTTAATATAAACACGAGTGCCTTTAAAGAGACATGCTTTACTGCAAACTTCATTCTTACAGCCCTGGAGCACATGGCCAGCTCAACCACAGCGTCAGGCACCTAACCTGTACACTGTGGATTGGGTTTGCTGGAGACCCTGACAGCCATGCTTTCCTCAGGCTGTTAGGGTCAGCATTACTGGGAGACTGAGCAGAATGCATGGGCTCATCACATTTTTGTTTTTCAAGTGGAGGATTTCTCTGCACGCTTCTCTGGATCAGGGCACGGATACGGCTGGGAATTAGTGCAGGGGACCAGCTTAAGGAAAAACGTTCCACATGCTCTCACAGACTCAGAGATAAGTAGGTAACACTGCTGCCCGGTCCAAAAGGGAGTATTCTACTTGGCAGAGGGCTCCCTGTCAGATGGAGTGACAGATAGTGTTGATGTATGATGACATCATAATGGAGGCACCTGTTTATCAGGCCGATACTAACAAAGCCTGGTTTCATTGAAATAGCCGTCCTGGAAAACAAATGTGTTGGTTAGTGGTGAGTGGCTTGTTTGACAAGGACTCAAAGTTTGAAGGTCACCTGAAGGCTCAAATATTGACAGAGTTCCTGCTGTTATACAGTAATACATGTGCATTGCTGAAATGGATGAAATTCGAAGGCCACTTTCGTTAAAAATGTGGTCAACAGAACAAAGAGATCAACATGCAATCAGCAGCTCAGCTGAAGTTCAGGACAGGCACCTTCTCAGGGGTACAGGAGCAAGGCTGTTTCCGTCACAGTAAAGAATGTCCGTAATAACTAGCAAGGGGTACACTCACGGGCAAACTGTAGCTGGGCGTCTCTGCTCAGGACGGTGCCGATGCTGTTGTGGGCCTGGCACTGGTACCTCCCCAAATCCCTGGCCTGGCTTGGCTCGGAGATAACCAGGTTGCCTTCGATCAGGCTGTAAGGCCAGTTGGTGCTGAGATCCAGTTCAGTCCCATTGATCATCCATCTATAATCAGCAGAGGGGGCACACCTCAGCCATGACCGGGAGGATGCACAGAAAGGACATGCAGATAGGATAAGCGGAGAGGACAGGATGAGAGGATATGCAGAAAGGACAAACAGAGAGGACAGGCAAAGAAGATGTGTGTAGAGGACAGGCAGAGAAGATGTGCTAAAAGGATATGTGGAGGGTACAGGCAGAATGGTTGGTGACACATGTAAGTATATATTCATAAAATCTCAATGCTCATGACTTGGTCCCACTATGAATCCTAACAGTGTCTCCTCAAAACCTCACTGGAGCACCTAAAAGCTCAGGCCCTGTCATTCCTTCTAACTGACAAAATAGAGCTGCAGAGGGCAGAGTCCAGTTGGACTGCTTTACAGTATCTGGACCACATTTAAGGTCCTTTTAGACTTGAAGCACCCTTCTGGCTTTCCTGGTGAGTGTCTTTCAGTTCCCAACTGAGCCCCGCTGGGGTTCGAACACACACATGCACACACACAGACGCACGCACGCACGCACACACACACACAGACACACACACACACACACACAAACACACCTGTATGTAGGAGCAGGGTGGCTTCTTGCTTCACAGGTCAGCGTCACCTTCTTCTCGTCGGACTCCAAGGCGAAAATGGTGTCGTCGGGCTCTTGGACAAACACAGGCCCAAACTCCTCTCTCTCTGGGGAGCAACGATGATTTGTAAATTTTAATACAAGAAATCATACCTCCACTACTTAACTTTGGGCAAATAAAATTATCAAAAAGCTAATTAGCGGGTGGAGGTAGTAGCAGTGGAAGAGGGTAAATATGTGTTACCCTCCCTGAGGTTTTATTGCACCTGTTACAGAAAACTGGAATTCGCCGTTGTCACAGGGTCCCAGGAAATTCACTCTGGATGCACTCGCTGCCGCCTGCTATAGCTGCAGGAAGTTGCTGCGCTGCCCAGACGCTACACAGAGACGACGCGGAGCCTGTAAAAGCCGCCCGCCTCCCTCCCTGCCTCCGGGGACGCCAACTTCGCTGCTGGCTTCCTACTTTGTGTGCGCGCTCGGAGACCGCATCCCAGGAAGGCACCAGCTTATCGCATTAGAAATGCGCCACACAGATCCTACCTTTGCTGCGGTTAGCTCGCCCAGGTTGGAAAATCCAGGTAAAAGGGGTAATTTTGAAGCTGCCCCCCCTCCCCGCCAGGTAATGACCCCTAGCTATTTTTTTTCGGGCTTACTTATTATGGAGGCACCCCCGATAGAGGCATACGGCAGACACAATCACCACCATTTATGAATTTTACACTGGTGACGCAGAGCAGTTACCAACACAGGGGCCGGCAGCCTCCATCTCTGCCCCTGCAGCAGGTGTAGGGGCTGAGACATGAGCCCCCGGCAGAGGGCTGGAGGGGGGTCACTCGGCAGCCCCCACAGCGATAAGCAGCAGGCACGCTGCAAGGCAGCCAGGTGTGGCCAAGGGGGACGCACATTTCCAAATTCAAATTCCAACAAAGAGGTATCTGACTGGCCCTCACCTGGATCGCACAGGCAGCTGGAGGTTTTGGCCTGATATCGGTGCACTGCAGCAGAACTGAGCTCGCTGCACAAGAACAGTGCACTCTGTCGTTATTTTTGCTCTTATGGATTCTTGGACATCTAGAAAGAAAACGTGATCAACTGGTCGGCTACCGACTTCCCAAATACTCGGCGCCGAGTGAGGTGCTCTGGGTGTTAGACAAACAGGGCACCCTCATGGTGAGCGGCGGTCCGATCATGGTGAGCGGCGGTCCCACCAATCAGACGGGTCGGCAGAGAGTAGGTGGAGTAGTCGTGGAACACCAAAACGCGCCTCTCTGGATCTGCAGGTCGTCAGAGATGAAAAGCTTCATTCTCCAAAGACGCCCCCAGACGCCCATTGACTTGGGTCTCCTTCGCCGTCTCCCTCCGTACAGCAACTTCCCTTCTTCTGTAAATAATTCACACCCTGCAAGCTACTGGAGAGGCTTTCACATCTAATCAAATGGCAAGCTTTTGGCCATCCTCTGAGGACGTGTGCTCCGGACGACTCGCTAATGCTTTCTGCATGAGATGTAACCGACCAAACGACTCGGTGACGGTCTGCTTCCCTGTAATATCTGCGACGCGCTGTACCGCATCCGACCATTAATGGCTGCATTCACAAACTGAATGGTGATTTTCTCTGAAAATCAGATTCAAGGACCATTTTAGTGGTGTTTTGGTTGGTCAGTATTGTTTGTTAACTAAAATAAAATACAGAGGCATTTGTAATCGGTCACCACGGTCCCTGGAAATCCCAGCTGAAGGCCTTTTTCCAAAAATAAATCCAATTATGTGGACTAATTATTTAAACAAAAGACCTCTGACAATGATACTATGCTTTTAAAATTTCTGTTCCAAAGACACAGAATGGCTTTAAATGGCTTCCATTGCAAACAGTATGTAGGACAAGCCCAGTGTGGCGATCTGAATCTAAAATAGAAACAGCTAATATAGTTCTAGGTGTGCCTGGTACCTCCATGGCAATCCTGTCAGACACTCTCAGCATGATATTAATCTTGAGGGAACCAGGAGGTAAACGCTGGCATTTAAAAATGGTCTGGTGACACCAGGAGCTACACACCAGGAACTAAACACCCAGGGCCCTGGTCACACCAGAACATAAACAGCTCAATTGGATGATACATGAATCATGTTAAAACAAGATTTTTTAGATAACAGCATCTACTGGATAGATGGTTGGATAAAGGTTTCTTTTTAAAATATATGAATAACATGGCCTATAAAGAATTATCGTAAAATACATGCAACTGCTGGACTACTGACTGCTGACCAAAAGCGAGAGAGGAGGCCATAAGATCTGGTCGGCTGGCTGATCCCCAGCAGCAGCCTGATGGGATTTAACACACACCTGGGGCCCCACTGCACAAGGTGGTCCGACTCGCCGTCCAAATAATCCATCTGCTCATCCGTCCGTTTGCAGAGGCTGTTTATTAAATTAGGGATGCAGAGCGCCAGATGCAATGCGGTGTACCGTGAAAGGTGGTGTAACTGGGGTCTGTCACAGGGCATGTCTTTAGAACAGTGTTTCCCAACCCAGTCCTTGGGGATCCCAGACAGTCCACATTTTTGCTCCCTCCCAGCTCCAAGAGAGCAAAACCGTGGACTGTCTGGCAGGGGGCTGGGAGGGAGCAAAAACGTGGACTGTCTGGGGGTCTCCGAGGACTGGGTTGGGAAACACTGCTTTAGAAGGTAAGAGAAAGCCAGAGCTGTGAGGAGATGTGGAGAACGTGTCCTCCACACAGGCCAAGTCTGAAGCCACACCAGGAGACGTCCCAGCAGAGCAATGGGGTGCTCAGGTGGAGGACTTGCGGTACAGTGACGGTCAAGGATCCTACTGGTATCGAGCTGACAGCACTGCGCCTGAAGAGCATTCAGACCAGCACCTCATCTTCACACGTGGGTCTGGCTCTTATAAAAGTACATTTACCGAAGCCGACCTGGACATCACAACAAGTCATCTTCACAAACATCTTCACAAACAGCAGAAATAACATCTGAGGCGTCGCGACACGACAACCAGCTCCACAGATCAACTGGCTGAGAAATATGAGAGCAGCCAACGATGACGGATGCAATTTCATTATTTGGTTCCAAATGCAAAATTTAACGCGACGCTTTACATCTACTTCACATTAAATGCATTAATCTCTGCTGGTGCAATTCATGCCATTTACGCTGACATGTGTGGGAACATTTCTGTGGTACTGGGTGGGGGGGACATGAGGAAATAGAGAAAGCAGCACTGCAGGGCCCCCACCCCCCCAGCACACCACTCTAATGTTCCTCCCTGTCTTTAATTTACTTTTCCGGCAAATCGAACCCCCTCTAATCAATCATTGTCTATGGGTCCTGCCATCTCGCACCTTCATCACGGAAAAGAGCAGGGCTATCAGGCTTGGGCCTGTCGATAGGCCATCAGCCCCTGACTCATCCCGTCCGAGAGGCCTGATATGTTTCTCTCCCTGTTCCTGTGCCTGCATTCGAGGCTGGGGGGGGGGGGGGGGGACTAGGTCTCCAGGGGGAGACCACAGCTGCATCCACAGACCGTCAAGCTTCATCATATTAAAGCAATAAATCTCAGCATCTCGTTGGCATGTAAGGGGTGGTGCAGCTAAACAAACACGACGTCGCATATTTACATGCGATATTCTGAAGCTTCTCTTTGCATAAGGCTTCACAAACACAGCGTTGCATATTTACATGCGATGTTCTTCTTCTGCCATAAGGCTTCACAGCCCCAATGATGCTTTCTTTGCATCGTATATCCCGTCTTACAGAGTATTTCAAGGGTTGAGGCCCTTGCTCGATAGCCCAGTGGACATGTGACAGTTCTCCCAAGGATTGGGATTCCAACCAGCAACTTCCGTTCACGGGCAGAGGGGCTAAACCCGTTGAGCCGCGCACCGCCCAAATCACTGAAGCGAGTAATCTCTTCCTTTGAGGTCCAATTTCAGCCTGAAGAAAACCTCCATGTAGGTCCTACACCCAGTACCGAGGGCAGGTCTGCAGATGGCCAGGAAGAAGGATCTCCGTTATCTTCCTCTGCGGACCTCCCATTCATCACGTCCTCCCAAACATCAGGGCATTATCATGCAGGAAGTGGGTGCTCCTCACCTTCTCGTGACACGTGGTTATGGCGGCAAGCCGTCGGGCGAGCGAGGGAGTAATAAGATGGAAGCGACTCGGCGGCTATGTGGAGCGGCACTCGGCTCTCCGTGGTAACGGCTCTTCATACTGCCACAGCGTTATGAATAATGCAGCCCATTCAAATCAATGGCTGAGCAGCTAAAGCACTGTTTATCCTGCGGGAGCGTGATGGGGAACCTGTGCAGCGAATCTCTATTACAGGCACACCGCAAATGGAGAGCCCTCGGAAAGACAAACATTTCAGGGCTGTCGCTTTCCGGGCCAGGCTGACTTTAAACACATTCAGGTAAAGCACACACACACACACACATACACACACACACACACACACACACACACATACATGTCGGGTAAACATATCTTTATGAGGAGTGCTCAATCATTTCTTTGGGAAAAATGCTAACGCTAACTATGACAACCTTAACTCCTACCCAGCCCTAACCATAACTATGAGTAACCAAGCAAAATACAAGAGTTTTTGCATTATTTAGTTTTTTCATTGCAGTCACAGATTTTTATTATATTAAGTAGTGAAAAAATGGGTATTCATCACGTTGTGGGGACATTGTGTCCCCATAAGGTAAGGTATACCCGCTCACAGGCACGCACACACACACACACACACACACACACACACACACTTGCTACATTTCCCGAGGACACAAAGCCTCATCCACATGTACTGTCATGTCAAAAAGTCTACGCCACAGTCGCTCGCTAATATCGTTTAATCGAGAGGAAATAAAAGCTTTTTTTTTAGGAGAGCACCTGTCAACTGAGAGTGTGGGAAGCCCTGGGCAAAATGCCAGCAGGGGGCGTCGGGGAGCCAACGGCTGCTCTATGTGTTGGCCAGCATCCAGGCTCCATTTTCTCGCCCTGCGATCGATCAGTGGGGCTCTGACTGGGCCGGGATCGGACCTGTCACTCGGAGCACCTGTGCTGTGTGCCGGTGGGGGGCCACAAAGTCTGAACTGCTTTCACTCATGCCACTGTTGGCCTGGGTAATTAAAGCAGGACAGGTGACAGACGCGTCCCCTCAGGAACAAATGAGAGGGAAAAACAAATCTAAAACAAGTCTCTGTTTGGAAGGGATCAAGGCTAAATTATGTATAACGCTACAAAGAAATCGATGCTAAAACGAGACCAAAGTCCTTTAACTGCCCTCAAAACGCACCACAAATGCAACAGAATTCCCTTCCATCTCTAATGTGTCTTTAACTATAAAATTACTGTAAAAATAATCCATCCATCTACCCATCCATCTATCCATCCATCTATCCATGCATCCATCCATCTTCTACACCCACTTGTCTTATTCAAGACTCCTGGAAGCAACGGCTGCAATGCAGAATAACTTAGGATGGGGCACACACACACCTATGGGCAATTTGGTAACTCCAATTAACCTCGGCATGTTTTTGGACTGCACAGGGGGAAACCGGAGTACCCGGGGGAAACCCCGCGATGACACGGGGAGAACATGCATATTCCACACACATGGAGCCATGGCGGAGACTCAAATCCTGGTCCCATAGGTGCGAGGCTACATGTATGGGAAAATGCACAAACCTACATACACACTCCTAAACATGCCCAACTCTTATCTGCATCTACTTCAATTTTAAAAAGGTTCCACAGATGCCTTCAGACTCAGCACCCGACACTGAGATGGAAGAGAAGCATGTCTTCATCTCCAGTCCAATGGCGCACCTGGGACACTCTTGGGACACGCCTGGGATGCTCTTGGGACACGCCTGGGATGCTCTTGGGACACGCCTGGGACGCTCATGGGATGCGCCTGGGACAATCTTGGCCCATGCCTGGAACACTCTTGGGACATGCCTGGAACACTCTTGGGACACGCCTGGGACACTCTTGGGACACGCCTGGGACACTCTTGGGACACGCCTGGGACGCTCTTGGGACATGCCTGGGACACTCTTGGGACATGACTGGAACACTCTTGGGACATGCCTGGGACACTCTTGGGACACGCCTGGGACACTCTTGGGACACGCCTGGGACACTCTTGGGACACGCCTGGGACAGTCTTGGTACATGCCTGGGATGCTCTTGGGACATGCCTGAGATACGCCTGGGACATAACCGTATGGCTGACAGGTGCACATTTGAACTTTAATGAGGTGTGTTGCTCAGGGTAATGCTTTTGTTTTGCGAGTTTGTGAGGCCTCCCATCAGGGCCCAAAGTCTCTGTAGGCCCTGGCATGCTGCTGTTCACCTCAGATACTTTGGGTCAGTCCTTTTTGGGTCAGTCCTTTTTAGGTGTGATTTTGGGAATTTACATCCAGGAAGACTGCTGAGAGTGGCGGCTCCAGGGCTGTTTCTCAATATGCGTACTTGTCCTTACTTGTGTTCTCACATACCCATTTTACATCATCCTCCACTGCCAAAGCCCAGGTCCAATACTCAAGAACAGAAGTACAGAGGACGGTAAAAATCCCCAGATGTTATTCTCTCCCTGCCCCAAATTTCAAGGATACATCTGTTGCATCTTCACCAAAAGAGACCAATCCCATGATTCACTGCACCCCTAGTTCATTCTTGGGAGGTAAGTTAGCAATAATGCTCTTCCCGAGACCACAAGTCTGATCTTTGCATTCCCGGTACTGAGAAACACCTCAGGTCTAAGTGTGGGACCTCAGTGTCACCTGGGCTCACACATGGCAGCTCTGCTCCACTGCAGCGTCATTTGAGGCTATTTAGAGCCAATGAGCTACGCTTTAACCAGCGGGGTCGGGCATTCAGCCCCCCGCGATTCCTGCTGCTGTGAAGATGTGAATGGCTGGGGGGGGGGCAAGAGAAGCGTTATAAAGAGCCAGCTGATACCATCAAAAGATGGTGATCAATTAAAGCAAAACATAGAAACATACTAAACATTATGTTTCAGTAATAAGATTTACGGCAGTGACTGAAATGGCGATTTTGCTGCAGAACTACAGAAGCAAGGTTGATCTAGGGTGAGAAGAGTGACAGAATCGGGGACTGGATGACACCACGCTGCATGATTATTTATTTATTTATTTTTAATTGTAAACATGAAGAACAGCCTCAGCTGACATTAAAGTATGGGGGGGGGGGGCAATGAGGAATGACGGGAACATGCAGATACAGTAATTGCTGACCACTGCTGAAATATTAGGGCAATATTCTGTGCTGAAATAAATAACCAATAATCTCTGCTAGAATCATTAACCAATAACCTACATTATAACGATTAACCAATAATCTCCTATGAAATGTTTAACCAATAACCTCGGCTGAAATGTTTATCCCACAATCTCTGCCGAAATGTTTAACCAATAACCTCTGCTGAAATACTTAACCAATAATCTCTGCTAGAATGATTAACCAACAATGATTAACCAATAATCTCCAATGAAATGTTTAACCAATAACCTTGGCTGAAATGTTTATCACATGATCTGCAAAAATGTTTAACCAATATTCTCCACTGGGATGTTTAGCAGATAATCTCTGCTGCAATGCCCAGCCCCAATCTCTTCTGACATGTTTAACCCATCACTGACACAGGCCCACCGCACACCCCGACTGGGGCGAGGAATTGCTGTGATTTTCCATTCATTTATTTATTTATTTATTTGGTTTTTGACAAATTCACCCACCGAGAAAGATATGTTTGCAATGACAAAAGCCAATATTTGCTTGTTCCTTCCAAGATCCCACGGGAATGCCAGAAATGACAAGACGTGACTTATTGGATTCTGCACTCAGAGTAACATCAATGTTTCATGTGTGAGGTCCCAGAAGAGCGCTAAGCTCCATCCGCGTGCATCTCCCCCTACGTCGGACAGGACGTACGACGAAGCAAACACGTCTACAGCATGAGCGATGAGCAGGAAGCGCAGAGGTCGGTCGATGCCGCCCACCTTCGCTCCCGGGGTCCTCTTGGGAGCCTTGAGCACCGAGGCCTGACGGGTGGTGCCGTGAGTGACCGGGCCAGTCGGGATCGGCCGGCGACCCAGTCCGGCGGTCCTGCCGGGGTCGGCCCCTGTATCCGAGCGATGAGGGCCCGGCACCGTCCTGCTTCATCCTCAGCACAGCGGCGTAGTAGGCGGGGCGTCCAGCCACTGCTTTGGAGATTTCTGGGAAGAGCGTGAGATCCGTCAGACGCTGTATGATGCATAAACCCTCATTATGATGACGGTAAAGAGGGATCTACAGGCCCGAGTGTGATTTTCAATGTGGGACCAGACTGCAGACACGTGCACGCACATTTACACGTATGTAAAAGCTCTATTACCTTGCAAAATAGTCTGTAGGGTTTGCAAACTACCATAACGCATTCGATGTAGCTAATTTCAGGTTTATAATAGAATAATACAGATTTGCTGTAAGACTTCTTACATGAGCGTCAGAGTCTGAAAAGTGTCACGCCAGATGTGTGAGGGCTGGCTGCCCTGGATCCAGGCACACGGTAGATTTCATGTTTCTGGAGACCATGACCTAAATCATCTCACCAGCCAGCCTCTCACTTTGTCTGCATCCCAGCAAATTTGCCAGCCTGTGGTTACATCTTTAGCTTTTCTCTGATCACCGTCAAACAAATTGGACTTTAATTAGTGACTTAACCTGGAGAAACACAGTAAATTATGCCGATACCGTTTCCCGATTAAAGTCGAGCGGCTTAATTACCTTTTGAGCAGACTCCGCTACCGCCTAACACAGTGCCTGGCGTGCTCTACAGTCAGAGGCATGACTCATACATTTTAATACACACTGCGTATTCTCAACATACCGGTGAAATTCATTGTTTAATATTCAAGTCCTCATTTGCAGCGATCCCAGTTTTTTCATTTCCGGGTGATGGATTCAGTGTCTCCAGTTCTCCGTAAGATGTTACACGCGCCTCATACTGATGTTCTTTATGATGCACGCCTACCTGCCGACGTCAGGCAAAGTGACCTCCGGTGACATGCGGACCACAGTGTCTAGTAATTAAATTTATCATGATAAATGAGCAGTAGGGGGCCTGGAACTTCGGCGAGCTCAACTTGGATCGCCTTGGGAAATTATACACATGTGCATGTCTGTGACTAAAAGGTGTCAGCTCTGTTTATGACAACATTTGCTAAATAAACAGAAAAACATGCAGTGCACGTTTAGTACTGAACCAGGCAGCGTGAGCTCCGGATGACAAGATTCCGCCCATCTGTAGCCGAAACGGCGCAGAAAAGAAAATACTCCCAAGCAAACCTCAGCACTCGTTACAACACGAAACCTCCATCCCCATACTGTAACGTGAGCATAAGTTCACCAAAGATTGCGGCAGCGTCTGTCTGGCGGACAGGAATCCCAGATGCCCGGCATTTTATGGGATATATCTGAGGTCCGATGCACACTGGCTTTTCTATGGTGCTGGCAACGTGGGCGTCTGCCTGTTTTATTTCTATTTTGCAGCCCGGAGTCGACTCACAAGAAAAGCTTCATTGACATTTATGAGATCCCAATTAAAGATCCTCATAATACTTGCTAATGTGACCTTCACTGGCTAGCTTTTCCGAGGTCGTGATCACATGTTTACGGATGTCCCCACTCGCTGAATTCATTCCAGAGTGGCCGCCAGTCATGTGTCGTACTGCGGGTTCGAAGGCGATCACAGGCACAGAGATTTGAGACATGGGCATGCATGAGTGGCCAATGCTAGTACATAAAAATGTAAATGTGGCTCTTTTTCACTGGAAGTAATTAAGGTGAATGGCAGTCCCATGATGCTGTCACATGACACCATCACATGACTCCCCCTTGTCCAGTCTCCTACACACTAATGGCACAGCAGGGTCTGCCCCCACCTCACACGCAATGCCACCGGGGAGACGCATCCACCGGGGGCCATCTGCACTCTGTAAATGCGGCAGAATATTCTGGATGGAGAGGGACCTGCTTACAAGCATCAAGTTAAAAGGAGCAAAGCCTTTCTGAACTGTCTTTATGTGGCACTCAAACAAACGCGGTCGGCTGGGACGCGCCAAAGGAGGAGATCGATGTGTCACATTGACTCGGAAACCGCAAGCGCCGAGGTCCTTTCCTATCTGATGCGGGGGGAGGGCTGACGAGGCCTCTCCCCTGCAGGCGGACATCGGAAGTGACAGGAATCGCTTCGCCCGTGTTTTTCCGCGTCCTGGAGCCAGGAGCTGGCGCTGGGGACACAGGTCTCGTCTCTGACAGAGCTTGATTAGATGCTCTGGTTATTACACCATCCCCCACCCCCCCCGGGCATTTGGGTGTCTCTCTACACCCCCCCGTTCAGTTATTTCATCGTGCAGAGTGCCTCTCTGTCTCGCTCTCCTTATATTTTTTCAGCAGTTATATTTAAAAAAAAAAAAATGGAAAGAGACCGTGGTAGAAAAAAAATAATTAGTCAGATAATAGTATTAGTAATATTTTAGGTAAAAATTTCAGCACAATGTGGTCCAGCTGGTATGGTGGGGGTGGGGGGGGGCAGCCCGCTGCTGTTTGTATAGATCAGAGATGGATACTTCAGGTCCAGAAAGTAAAAAACGAGACCGAGATTTTCTTTCAACTAACCAGTCACCTGCCTTTTTGCCGCACTGAGTAATAACTGAATGCTTTATATTTACAGCAAAGAAAAAGGTCACAATGATGTTATTTTTAGTTAAAAAAGGCAAAACCTTCCAAGGCTTGAAACTCACAAGTTTAAATGATGCAAGCTAGACGCCGCTATCTGCAGTGATCGCTGCGCGTGTGGGATTAGGGTGCCAAACGCCGGACACCTTATCAGCCTTCTGATCCCAGTAGGATCCTCCTGTCCGGACAAGGTGTACATCTGAGAATACCCAAGAGGACCAGCGCATCACATCACGTCACGCTTCTCACAGCACCATCCACCTTCACGCCAAGGTTAAACTCAGGACAGGTACGAGCCATTACAGGAAAAAAGTACTTCAGTGGGTGGCACAGATCAGGCTGACAGCCGCAGGCTTCTGTCAGCTGTCGGCTTTGTCTGATGGAAGCAGTGACCCCTACTGGTCTCCGCGTCTTGGCTCCTTGTCTTGCTCCTCTTCTTTCGTCTTTCGGTCAAGTGAAAATCAAGGTCAGAAAGCGATGCCGCTTCGCAGTCACGTGGGCAGGCCTGCCATCCGGAGCAGGCCTCGGTGATGTCGGATGCGGGGGCGGTGCTTCATGTAAAGAGAGCTTACGGTGAATCTATATTGTTTCATCATAAACCTGAACTTAGCTTAGCTTAGTTTGCAAACCCTACAGTACATACTATTAATAAGGTTTAATTAAACTGGTTTAATTAAACTGTTACATACATGTAAATGTGTGTGCATGCACGTGCAGACTTGCCTCAAATTGAAAGTCTCACGCCAGCCAGCTGACTAAAGTTGGCAACTCTGGGCTGAATCAGGAGGGGGCACGAGGGGGGGTTCTGTTTGAGGGATGGGCTGTCAGCGAGTAGCGGAGATGATCAAAACCCAGTCAATACTGTCAGTGTCTTGCAATGCCAAGATCATCAGGAGATGTGGGGCCACTGCAGCCCATCACCAGCACTGAGTTCTGATAGATAGCATAGCCGCCGACCCCCCTGGCTGACAGAAGACCCATAATAGCTGATGGATAATCGCCCAGGACACCTCCTCCAGTCTCCTGGCACCTACAGGCTGGTCCCACTGCATGAAGCCTGAAAGCTCTCCAGATCATCTAGAGTGCTCCTGCAGCTCGCTCTCCAATCTGGCCAAGCCTGCCCTTGCCTCATTTCTCCTTACCTGCCTCTGATATTTATTGGCTGGCAGCTCTATCCATTTTAAACCCCGCTGTGATAGCATCATTCTCAATCAGGGTGACCCCCCCCTTCATTAAAAACCGCCCACCTGACTGCCGTCACCACCTTGGCATGACCTACGTGCTTCACCCGCCCCCTACAGCCCACCTCTGTTTATCCAGAAACTGTAAGGCAGATTTTACACAGCATCTTTCTATATTTATATGGGTAGGCTGCTTTGCATTATGGGATATTGGTGGTAACTGGCCATGTCAAATCTTCCTAAAATTTCCCACAATGAAGACACCAGTTCACAGAATGAAAAACTGCATCATAAAGTAAATAAAGGACACAACAGGTAGGCAGATACAGGTTTCATATCTTCATATCTTATTGTACACAGGTTTCATATCTTCATTTCTATGGGCATAATCCAAATCTGAACTAAGACAAACTTTAACCCCTACCCAGCCTGAACCTTAACCATAAGTAACCAAACAAAATATGAGACCTTTGGCATTTTGGCATTTGACTGCATTCACAGATTTTAATAACATTAAATTTCCCCTTGTGGCAACTGAAAAAATGGTCCCCAGAACGTCAAGATAACAGGTATTTATCACATTGTGGGGACATTTGGTATTGCATACCTGGACCACACACACATACATACACACACACACACCCACCCCAGGCATGTGCACTCAGGAAACAGGAGAGCCTCAGCCACGAGACACCAAACCACATCAGACTGAGACCGTTACGGGTTTCTCGCTGTCTTAGTTCTCGTCCAAGTGATCAGACTGTGGTCAGATGTGCTAAATTATTTAGGCCATTAAGAGGGAGCTACCGATCTTACCAGCATAAAAAAAATCACCCATTAAACACATAAAACATTCCGCATGCGGGATGCACACAGGCTACAGGCACAGCTCGTATAATACAGAGCGTTATATATATGAGCAGGCACCTCACTTCACGAGAAAAGCAGGCGCTCTTCCGGCAGTTATTCATTACAAAAAACTGTGTGTGTTTGTGAGCCTCAAGACTAATCGCTGTATTATCCCACAGCAGAACAGGCTGTATAAAAAGGGGTGTCATGTCTCATTGGTATGAAAGTTATACTGCAGAAATTTCGATTTGTCCCAACAAAGCTGGAGTCATGGTGAATAATCCCCATACTCTTACTGTCCACACTAACGGTCAGGGACTAAGACGTCTCCTAACATCTTGATGTTGCCGCTGCGATGAAGACGGCACCCTAAGCCCCCCACCTCCCCACCCCCCTTCGCTGCAGTACTACATGCTCTGGGGTCACATGCATCCCATAATACTTCTGGTTTATGCTTTTACTGCTCAGGAGTGTCCGACAGCAGCGACTCCTTCCCGGAGACTAAAAACCAGCTCTGCTTTGATTCTCTTCCACGGCTACTGCTGCATCTATAAAGTCACCAATGCGCAATATCACCCATCGATATCGTGACAGGCAAAGCAAAGGTGCTAAAATATGGGACAATTACACCGGAACCCAGAACTCTGGGAAGTACAGCATCGTAAAGTCAGCAGATTGTACGACTGTGTGGAAAATCACACTGATTCAGGTCTGTGTCCAGTCTAGGTGAGGTTGAGCCAAAGACATGCTTATGTAAGATAGATGAGTAGTCGCCTCCTGTTGGTTAGTTGTGTAAATTGCCCTAATGAGAGCTGATTGGTGATATGATAACTGTTTTTACCCAGTAAAAACAGAGCGAGAGAAACACTACGGTAACCTACAGGTTATCGCCTCTAATCCGCATCCCGCTGATCTGTAGCCCCTGCGAAGTCTTACCACATCTAAACGCTTCGGCCCAGTGTTATAGTACGAAACGATCATGGAGAGATTCCCTGAAACAAAACAGAAAATAAAACTTGATAAATGGAGAGAGCATTACTGCTCCTTGCTCGTTTAATGGCATATCTTCAGCCAATCTGGCGGGGAAAGAGCTGTCCTGACACCCTTCTGCAGCCTCTGCTTCACAGGTCAAGAGACGTTTAATGATGCATGATGCTTTCAGTGAATTCTAAGCTCCTAGAGACAAGTCCTATTCCAGCTTTGTGACAAACTCATTAAAAATCAGTGCGGACAGGCAGCCAGCTGCAAGTTAAATTTGACATTTAATTTTGGGCCTCCCCTCTGCACCCTCTCCCCCTACGCCGATAGAGCGGCGTGAGATCGTAGATGGGAGAGGGATGGTTGGAACTGGAGAGCCATCCCCCAGACCATTCTGAGCTGTGTGTTTCTAGAACGATCCGACAGGGCCACAGGGGTCACGTGCCGCCCGTTCTGTGATATTCCTTCCCAGGCCTCAGAGCGAATCGAGGTCAGACATGATGGAGGCACAGCGTGTAGCAGCTCAGCTGACGCTTCCCGCAAAATTACTAGCATTAATCTGTTCGGGGACAACATCCTTCAGTCTGTATCTGCATGCGACGTATAATAAAGCTCTTCGGCAAATTAATAAGATATCGGAAAGAAAATCAGCAGCAAACAATAAACATGAAAGACTGATCGATCACGTCCTTCGCTTGTCTGAAAAAACAGAACATCATTGGAAAGGAAGCAGGTTACAATGCTTTATGTAGTAATGCCACATTATGTAATAACTCAGCAAAATGTAACAAATTTTCATCACATAATGCGATGTGATTACATAATCTGCTGTCACACACTCTGTAACAACACGTAATAACACCGCATTATGTAATAACTGAATATGTTGCAAATTTATAGACACTGCTATAATTTTATATTGCAACATTACCCGATTCTTATCATAATTATCATCTTTATTCAATTTGTTACATTCTGTCCAGTTATTACATAATGCAGCATTATTACAGTATGATCTTACAAAGCATCATATGTGATGTGTGAGGGAGTATCGCTGATTGAGAGCTCAGCCCCACCAAACGGAAGGCCTTGTGTTTAGGGCGCCCCATATCCAGCTGGCACAGGGACTAACCTGACCCGGCACGAGGTGAACGAGCCGGAATCCTCCGCCTGCGGCCCTTCCCAGCTATAGCACCTGATAGACAGGGGTGGGGTTAGCCAGCGTGTAAACGTCAGTGTTTTTCACACGTCTGGGGTGTGACGGCCCCCAGCTCCGCGCGCGGCCGCGTTGCGGACCCGTGTCATCAGGCAGACCTGCTAATCGCTACAGTCGTTTATGAGCAAACGGAGGCGGCTCCCATCTGGCCGGCGGTCTCCCCGCGCGCCCCCTCTGTCCGCGTGCGTCTGTGTCGTGCCATTGGCCCCGACAGGTCGCCGTCCATCTGCCGGGGGATCACTGCGTGGCGTCAGAGCGACTGCTCGGCCTGCAGGACCCTTAGGGCAGATGAGCAAGGCAGCGAAAGCGACCTTTCTCCTACGGGATTAAGGGATCAACGCTCACAGAGCCGGGATATGTTCAGTACGGTCACTCTCACCGAGGCTTCTGAAAAGATTCACTGAATGTAGTGGCTGACACGCCCAGATCCTGCACTTGGCTCCAGTCTGCGAGCCAGTTCTCCCACCTGGCACAGAAGCTCCCCGACACCCACAAATGATGCGCAATGTCCGGGAGATCTGTCATTCTGCTATTCGGCTGACAAGAAGTTTGGCGAATTTACCGCTGGCACCCATCCGCCCTCAGGTAGAAAGATTCCCACTTCCTGAAATCAGTACAGCTAAGGAGGAAGGCCAGGTGATCAGAAAGACAAGGCGTCTCACACTGACACTGTGGTTTGACTTACGGGTGTCAGCGGGGAGTCTTTGTGATATGAGAGCAAAAAAAAACAGCTCCTCTAAAGGTCCCACGGTGTCTCGTCGGGGAAGGAGACTAAAGGAAATGCAGCCGTTTTAAATTACAAAAGTGTTTGCTATAGTGTTTGCTACAGGGACCCGAACATAAACAAGAGATATGAACTGAAATGAACATATCTGCTTTGTTTGAGCAAATTCCGATAAAGTTAATTTCTCTGGAGGCGACTTTAAAGATCTCCTCGCTTTCTGAATTTGCCGCGAATTCAGCTGAGGCTTCCACAGCGAGCGACGGGCCCCACGATTCCTGAAACGACAGCGGCTGTGCGACGCTGTGCCACAGGCGTCCTGACAGGTACCTCACGGCTGGACGTGCGGCCCGTTATTAAAAGGGAGGTTGTGCTGTGCTGGGCTGGGCCAGCAGCCTCTGCGGGGGAGACATGCTGCCGTGAGGTGGTGGTGGGCGGGGGGGGATAAAACCAAACAGTCTCTTCTCGTGCCGACTCGATGCCTTATGGGTAAAACAGAGAGAGAGTAGAACAAAAAGCTTTTCATTCACTGCTATACAAAAGCAAATGCAGGTGTCACACTTACTGCTACGAAGACAGCCTGCATGAGCCTGGTGTAGATTTCGACCAAACGGAGAGTGCAGGTTACATACACCATCACACCCTCAGCACCGGTGCCAAACGGATCAGGTCCACATCGCTCGTGTAGATCGCACGCGCCAAACACCACCTCTGTGCCGAACCCCAACCCCAGCCACTGCCACCCACATACACCTACAGAGGGAAATGGGGGTGTAGACCGGCGCAAGCTTTGCCACATTAGCATTGAATTTTGCAAAGCAGCGATTTAATATCTGGAGATATATGATATGTTAATGGGATATGTTCAATAATATGTGATCACTATTTTCAATAAAGTTAAACATAAAATAATTTCCACCAAATCAGCTTAATTCAAAAATACTTAAAAATAAACGGCTGAATTTTCATTTTAGCAACAGAGTATGTTGAAAAAACTATACGTCTCAAAAACGCAAAAAATATCCGAAGAAGAAAGATTCCCTTTTATATTTGTACTTTAACAACAAAAGACTATTTCTGGATATGTATAGCTTTCTCTCTGAAAACACAGGATCGCAGGTGTACCAAACTACATAAAATGTACTGTAATGTATTAGTCTGCACTTTGTGCTACACTGAGCCTCTAGATCACTGTGTTCACAGATTTTTTTTTTGACGAATCATCATGGTTTAAAGATATGAAGCAATATTTGTTAACTGTTGAGTCGATTCAATCATATCGTGACTTTAACAATCGTTATGCCGATTGGAATCGATGAATTGCTACACCCCTGGAGGACAGTATCAGCCCCAACCCTAAACGCTTGATTTGGAAGCTGCATTGACTGTAACATCTGATGTCCACCTGCAGTAGACCAGGCAAACTGCAGCTGTCACTTTGCTATGCCACTTAGCCAACACTCATATCCAATTTTCTCCACCCACAATTTTTGCCGTTACGCCGCTCGGCGTGCGCTGCGGCCACTCGGGTCACGTGACGTGAACGGGGCACGTCCGAAAGCACGACTGCCGTGCGCTGCCCAACCTTAACGGCAGAGTGGAGCGTACAAAAGCATGTGTTACGCAACCACCACACTATCCGCGATCTTCACTTTTCAAGCCCAAACGCATTATTACGGACATTTTAAAGGCCATTTGATTCCATGCTTCCATTCTTTCCGATGAATGCTGTGTTATTTAGAATGATCTCCAAGGGAGTGTTTAGCAACAGACTGTCCCTGGGATCATCCCTGGCCTGAAGTGTTTATGTTGGACCCACTGTTCTAAACCCTCATGCTTATTGTATTTGGGGCAGAGAGCAGAATATAACGAAGCTGTAAGGAATGGATTCCACACACTCCTGCTAATAAAACGTATATATCAGCACTGGGATGCAGGAATCAGAATTTAGCAAGTCTATCAGGTCATTAAACAGAAGGAGATTTTATCCAGGATGTGCATTGATACATCGAATCAGTTCAGTTCCCGTCTCTAGGAATCACAAACTGCTCTAAAATACTGCCACAGAAAAACTATTCGGTGAAACGCACACCTTCATATATACATCAAAAACACTTTTTTCCCAGGATAGTTTACTCTCCTGCACCCAACAAAAACAGCGTGATTAATGGATTCATTAAATCTTTGAGTCGCCACATCATTTTGCAGCACTCATCAAACTAAGCAGCAAGCAGTAATCAAATTCAGGCACGTTCACGTCTAACTCGGAAGGAAATCAAAGCTCAGGCACCCCCCCCCCCCCCCCCCCCTCACAGAAAGGTGGGGGCTCTGTCTTTGCTCAACCATGGTCTTCATCCTGCTCATGGCTTCTACGGGAATATCGAAGACTTTTATTATTAATGAGAAAGGAAAGGCGATGTGAGGATCCAATCGGAAAGCAGATAACTTCCTGCCTCCTAATTCCCAGGGCGGAGAGGCATCTGGCACTCGTTCTCCTGCAGGTACGGGCTGCAGGCTACACAGGCAGTGATTAGCGGATGTATTGCTGTAGCTGGACTGATAACCTTGGCAAACCACCGGCATGCCGCAGATAAAAATGATGTTTGATTCACAGCATGCAGCCATAGCTCCTCACTTTCAAGTTCTGCTGTTGTTTTTTCCTGTCAAAGACAGCGATAAACCTGTGATATATCCTTCTCAGGATGCCTGGCTCTTCGCTAACACATCTTCCATTTAGTCCAACTTAAAAAGAAACAAGCAATAATCAGAATGCAGATAATAAAGTGGAATACTTTACTAAGAGTATCAGCAATACCAAAGGGCGGGATACTATGCTGACATTACCGAAGGTTCCCGAAGTCCGGTCCTGACGCTTTCCATTCTCGTTTAACTGCCCTCGTTTTCCCAGCCATCCTGTCTCCTCACCCTCGATTTACAAGCACTGCAGTTTTCATTGTTCCAACAAAAGTATTGTAAGGGAATAATGGAAGGTGTATAAAAATACACACCTGGCGAAAAAGAAAAAGAATAGAAAACAGCGTGGGAGCTTCGAGATTCTGCCTCTAAGGGGGAACAGACGAAACGAAGAGAAGGTTCTGGGACTGCAGCGTTCACAGGCTCCACGGCAGCCTGTCATCCTGCGTCTCGCCTCCGAAGCGGGAAATGACAGAAAGTTCGGCCTGATGTTTCCTTTAAGATCGGCGTGGGAAAAGTACAAGACAACAAATGCGAGACTTGAACATGCTCCAGTTTGCTCTCGAAGTAAGCACACATACTTAGAAATGGGGGGCGGGGCTTGTAAAGACATTTGTAAGTTATTATGCGAGTCTCGCAAAGACCCATAAAGAGCATCATGTGACCTGCCAATAGACCACAACGACTCCCAGCCATGTTAAGGAGCTGTTAAAGACACACCACTCTGTATTATCTAGCAGCAGGACCTTCACACCACGTGGTATTATCTAGCAGCAGGACCTTCACACCACGTGGTATTATCTAGCAGTAGGACCTTCACACCATGCGCAATTATCTAGCAGTAGGACCTTCAAACCACGCGGTATTATCTAGCAGCAGGACCTTCATACCACGTGTTATTATCTAGCAGTAGGTCCTTCACACCACACAGTATTATCTAGCAGCAGGACCTTCACACCACGGTGTATCAAATGAATCAAGCATGACCATCACCTCCAAACCCAGCATGCACTGCATGCATCAATATGGTTGGGGATGAGTTAAATGTTTTGTAGTAGACAGTTTAATATGTTATTTATACTGGGGAGCAGATGGCATTGTGTAGCTCCGTGTTTACAGATCTACCGACAACATTTCCTTTTAAGTGGCTAAAACTGAAGCCAAGTCCTGACAACTATATTTATTTAATACTGTTTAGTGGCTTTCCACAGAAGGGTTCGTGAAGCGGTAAGTCATTTCTGCATGTGGGTTAGTGAAACGGGAAGCCATTTCTGGGTGTGGGTTAGTGAAGCAGGAAGCCATATCTGGCTGTGAATCAGCGAAGTGGGAAACCATTTATGGGTATGGGTTAGTGAAGCAGGAAGCCATTTCTGGATGTGGGTCAGCAAAGTGGGAAGCCATTTCTGGATATGGGTTAGTGAAGCAGGAAGCCATTTCTGGGTGTGGGCCAGCAAAGTGCGAAGCCATTTCTGGGTATGGGTTAGTGAAGCGGGAAGCCACTTCTGGATGTGTGTTAGTGAAGCGGGAAACCATTTCTGGATGTGGGTTAGTGAAACGGGAAGCCACTTCTGGATGTGGGTTAGTGAAGCGGCAAGCCACTTCTGGATGTGGGTTAGTGAAGCGGGAAGCCACTTCTGGGTGTGGGTTAGTGAAGCAGCAAGCCATGATACAGAAATTTAAAAAGGCAGCAGCCACAACAATAAACAACACATGCAGAAACTGGAAATAAATGCAAAAAAAAACACACAAAAAAAACATGCAAACGTCTGAAAACACATCCCAGGGAGACTTAAATAAAGGCAAACCCAAAGGTGAAATATGTTAGAACAAGTAACAAGGAGACAGTTAACGGTCCATTAGCTAATAGGCACAACCTCCATCACATGTAATAGCATGGAGTCTAACCCTGTTCATACCCAACAAGCAGATGAATGACTGCTTGCATGACTAGGCTGACTTAATCCTTGGATAACAACACAGACTTAAATTGATTTAGCTGACTTAACGCTAAACATGCTTAATGTACGAGTTATAATTTTTTTTCCGCAAGGTAAACACTCAGAATTTCATTGTTAACATGAACATCGTAATGTCACCTGTGTTTTAACGGACAAGACCTTAAAGAGTTGGTTTAATATGCCCAGTTTAACAATTAAAGCTAAGGAAGCTGAACATCTATGTTCAATCTACCCCCTGTCTAGTCCTGCACACAGATACAAAGTGTGGTCGTCCATTTGAATGGAATGACGGTACAGTAATAAAACATGTAATGAATAGATAAGTGGTACCGGCAGCCCACTGCACCATGCTCCACCATCAGTCTCTCCTCCACAGCAGGGAGCAATCGAAACATCTCTGTCATTTGCTGCTGCTCTGAAACACATTTATTCAAAGTTATGGCCCGACAGGACAAACCCGAATGACAATTCTTCACTTAGTTTATTGTTGCGGCTGCTGTATTTTAAAGCACAGTGTTTAATGACAGGGAAAATTTCATCTGCAGTTATTCCTGAGAGTAAACAATCAGCACCAAGGTCACTGGGAACAGGTGCGTCCCCCGCACTCTTCACACGGCACCCCCCTGCCCGATGTCGGCACGCCGTGGCAGAAACACCGGCGTCTCCAGGATGTTAGCTCCTTACCGACCCGTGTGGCCTCTGCGCTTTATAGAGCAAAATGCACTACCTGCCTCACGTTAAATATTCCTCTACCCGTCTGACTGTTGACCCCTTGTTCCGTGACACGCGCTACTAAAAGGACACTGAGCTGAAGGTCGCTTAAATTCAATTTTGAATAATGAGGATGTTAGTCGGGGAAGCGCAAAGGGACTGACTCGCACGCCTGCGGCTTACCCAAGAAAATGCAGCTTTCAGTCCTTTCCATGCTTGACCTGTTACTTTGAGCTGCTGTTTTTGAATGAAGGACGGTATGGCTACCCCTTCACTGGTTTCAGGTCCAGACAAGCTGGGATGACTTCCACTCCATGGCGACACACTCAAACGTGAAGTTACAGACAACCTTTCCAGCTATATGGTGGATTCTACTCAGCTGCTAGTATATGGAAACAAAATGTCACGAGAGCAAAGAGCAGGAGTTACAGATAAGATGGGGACGGAGCCACCCACGAGAGCGGACAGCTGCGGCAATCGGCAGGATGCAGCCTCTGTCGCGAAACGTCAGCATGCATTATAAATCAAAGAGCAGCCGCCATAACATTGGAGGCTTACGCATTCATATTTCTGTGGGAGGTAAAGCGGGGATGTGAGTATTAAAATCCTACCCAGGCTTTCTCAGAAATCAGACAAATGATTTGCCGGGGAAAGATGGAGAAGGTCCTGAAAGAGGGCAGTCGGCGAGCTCAGATGTGGTGGATGTTATTCTGGAGAATCACTGCTAATCAAAAACAGAGGGGCTGAATCCCGGTATATCCAACCGTCCCGGCTATAATAAGGCATCCTACCACATCCAGGCAGTTAAAATGGGCCTGGTGGGGGGGGGGGTGCTCTCGCAAGGTACTCTGCCTGAACTGGTCCAAAACAAACATACATGCATTCATTCATTTTCCATACCCGGCTGTCCTAAGCAGGGTTGTGGGGGCCAAGAGCCTGTACAGAGAACAATGGGCGCGAGGCAGGGAATTACCCTCCAATGGGGCACAAACCCATCGCAGGGCACACACAACATTCACACCTATGATAATAATTTGGTAACTCAGCATGTTTTTGGACTGTGGGAGAAAATTTCTCTGTGGTGTATATGAGACACTTATTTTTGTCCCATGTCGTCAAAAGGACACCAGGAGCTACTCCTGAAACGACAACAAGGCCTTACCTGAAAGGCTACTGATGACTGACAGGAGAAGAAGTGGCTTCCATGGTGACCCCATCCTTTTTCTGGAGGGTTCTTTGTCCCCTTCAGCAAGACTGTTAGAAGTTCTCTTTCTTCATTAAAGCAGCGCCTAGGAGACACAAGAGCAGAGTGAGTGGATCTCCTGCCTTTCATCTGAAGGCCACTTTGTGGTCCCGAAAGACATTGAAGAGAACGGCGCAGACACCTTGAACACTGAGAAGCTTCCGGAACAATTAGAAGACAGAAAAGCTCTGAACCCAATTTTATTCCCTGCCGCGAGTCGCGGTTGTCATGGTGCTAAGCGTTGGCCCGATTTTGACAGCACCCTGCATGCATGGGCGCTGGAACACAAGCACATCAGAAGCAACATGTGAGGAATGCAAAATGCTGTGGTTTGATTGGATGTTCTCACAAGTTCCATTGTTATCCTGCTTATGGCCTTACCTAACCAGGTTACCTAACCTGGGGCCTCATGTATAACGACGTGCGTAGAATTCACACTAAAACATGGCGTACGGACAAAACCAGGAATGTGCGTAAGCAAGAAAAAATCCAGACGCATAAAACTGTACGTAAGCACAGATCTACACACATTCCCTTTATAAATCCCAATGAGCGTGAAATTTTACGTACGTGAACGAGCCCACAGCCACC
>JAODLC010000040.1:5796219-5827922 GCA_026781145.1 Hippopotamyrus pictus | reverse complement strand
AGTTGTAATAGTCATTTTCTGCACCGTTTTATTGTTACAAAATGATAAAAAATCAGGTGCCGTACATTTCTAAACAATATACAATTAATGTCGGTGTATTTGATGAAGTCAGTCTCACGATTGTGAGTTTAAAAAGGGAAACCGCAGTATCAATGACTTGCCACTGAGTGCCGTCCGTTTACAAAACCGAGCAGAAATGTGCGTACGCTAGGTCTGGAGCTGCCGTGAGAATGTGCGCAGCGGTACGCCAAGTTTCGTTTTTATACATCTCGACGTGAGCGTGGAAACGGCCATACGCAACATTTTCGTGCGTGCGCACCGTTTATACATGAGGCCCCTGGTGACCTAACCTGGTAACCTAACCTGGTGACTATTTGGACTTCACTACAATAGTTGAAGGTGAGAGCAGCTTCTGAATGCAAACCAAACTACACTGGTGCTATTCCACAGACGTCTGCCAACAAAACATTAAGTCTGCACGTGTCGCAGTTTTCCAAAACCCTGCATGTCTATAACAACAGAAGAACTCAAATGGATGCATTTTTGTGACATGCAGTCTGGTGCAAGCTGAAACAGACAAGCAACACTTGAAGGACACATTCTGAAATTAATACAAAATCCTGCATGTATTTTTAATTTGGCTCCATTACGGATTGTCTAATAGCATTATCCAGACGAGGCATACTTAAGCTCATGGAGCTCATGGAATTGGCTTTCATGGGGAGGTGTGGCTGCCCTCAGCCAATCATCTTCCGGGATTGGCGAGGTGGCCGGGTGCAGCTGAGCAGATGGCTTTTAAAGGCCTTTAAACCTCAGGTTACAGTAGGATTCCACCTCCATGAATGCCTTTCTCAATTAGCCTTTTCATTGTTCTTATTTTCAGTAAGAAAAGGGATATTGCTTGTTTACTGCTCGAGTTGTTTTTTTGGACCAGTTACAAAAGGCGAGTTAATCCCAAAATTGGCCTCTCTCTCTCAAAGCACAAAGCACATGCCATCTTGTGTGAGTGGGGGTGGAGGGGGGCAAACACTTTCACCAATGTGAGTGCCGCCAGACCGGTCTCTTCCCACTCCACAAGCTGCAGCTACTCTTTAGTATATGCCAACGGCACTGGGGACGCCGTTGTGGACAGAAGAGAGGGACAGGAACTGTGGAGGTAGCTAGCGGTGTAATCCTCCTGACAGAACATGTGGGGGGGGACAGGGTGTGCCCTGGGGTGTCTGCACACCCCAGGGGGCTTTCTCACTAAATGCAGAGCGTAATGCCGCGGAATGCTCTGTAGGAAGACACAAGATAGACAGCAGGAGCTGATCAGGAGTGATTCTCAATACCAAGAACACAAATATCGTACTTGTGGTCTCGGCAAGAGCGGTCTTGCTAACTTGCCGTCCTAGAACAAACTTGGAGTTCAGTGAATCATGGGATTGGCCTTGCTTGGGCGTGAATGCAACCAGTGTATTCTTTATATTTGGGGCGGGGTAAGAATTACATCTGGGGACTTCTGTATTTCTGTTCTTGAGTATTAAAATGGGTTTTTGGCAATGGAAGATGACATAAAATGGGTGCGCGAGAACACGAGTACGGTCAAGTACGCGCATTGAGAAACACCCCAGGACAGGTAAGAGGCGAAGCCGACTGCCAGGAAATGCTCTCATGCTACATGTGTCACACAGAAGATTTTTTGTTAAATTTAATTCTAAGAAATGCAGACTTGAGTTTCTTGCAGTGGCGTCTGCTTTTTCCGTGGTCTGGCCAGACATGAGCAGATTAAGGAACCCGTTTGCCGTGTTATTTCGTCACTGGAGGGAAGACTGGTGGGTGTCTGGTGGGTTACCTGGTCCGATGCGTCATCCTGTTGACAGCTGCCTGTATTTACTGATCGCTGGTCTACACGCCTGGGTAAGGGAATCCATGTCAGTGTTTCGACTGTGTGCCACCATAAGCGGTGTATCGATAAGGAAGGCCTTCCATCAGGCCACGTCAAGTTAAAAATGAACCGAGCAACTGGACGTCTAAGGAAGAGAGCTGAGCCTGGGGTCAGAAGCCAATTCAGGAGTCCTACAGCATCACTAACACTGTGGTGCCTTGAAGGAAACCACCAAAAACAAGTGAAATGAACAAGCCAACAGATGCAATTTAAACGCGCGTTAATTCCTGACTCGGTTAATTCACACCATCTGACCTTCTGAGCCCAGAGAACGTGCTAAATTGGTCTGGCTTTCACCTTTCACACTCAGACAGCATACAGTCATTGGAAGGATTTCCAATTTAAAGTGAAGTTAATTATGAAATCGCTCAGTAATTCCTTTCAACTTCCTTCATGCTCATATTTGTATTTCAAGTGTATTTTTCCCCTCAAATCTCAGTCTCATACTTATGTGTATGACTTGTAGAGGTGTTCGGCAGCTGTGATAAATGTAATGTATCACAGAAATCTCTAAAATCACCAAGCGTAGATGTGGCCTGTATCCTTCTGCGGAACACTCTCAGCCAATCGGCCCGTGTGAGAGACTCTGGTGTCACCCCTGACGCCCTATTAAGACTGAAGGCGGGAGATAAGGCCGAGGAGTTTTCCTGGGCTTTGAGAAGGAGATAACAGCTTAAATCCTCCACCACTTCTGGGCCACATCGGTTGACTGAGCCCAACCCACCTTGTGCGGCAGACCCTTCTGACAGAACAAGCTGGTCCCTGATGGTGCCAAACGGCTCTGTGCTGGGTTTTTATTTACAGCTGGCGCCAGTCTACCACACACACACACACACACACACACACACACACTCCTGTAATCATATCTTTGTGGGGACCATCCATTCATATCTATGGGTCTATGGGCAAAACTCTAATCCCAACTATGACAATCTTAACACCTACCCAGGCCTACCCAGCCATAAGTAACCAAACAATATATATAAGACTTTTGGCCTTTTTAGTTTTTTGACTGCATTCACAGATTTTTATGAAATTGAATTTCCCCTTGGGGGGACCGAAAAAGTGCACCCCACAACATCAAAATAATAGGTTTTTATCAAATTCTGGGGGCACATACTGTATGACTGTCACCACAGTACAGTAGGTTTTACACCAGCACCACCCCAGACATGTGACTAATGTGTTGTGCTGTGACATTACAACAGCTACAATGTAACTAGACGAAAGGGATTTTTCATTAATCGTATGGGACCACTGTTATATATGCTGTCCCCTGTTGACCGAAACGTCATTACGTGGCACATGACTGTATGTTACTTTCAAACCTTGACCAAAAGAACTATTGTATGCAAGAATTCTTATGTATTTGTGCTTCTATACTGGTGCGAATGACAAATAAATTTTTGATTCAATTCCACATTTCATATACGTCTTCTAACATATTTACAGGTTCTACACTGGACCTTCAGATGGCAGTGCCTCTACGCAGTCCCTGTTTGCTGCCATCATTCATCCTCCTCGTTTTTAACCACTGGGCCCGTTTCCTTCCAGAGTCCCAAAATGAATAGAGACAAGGGAGGAGAGTCCTGAAGCTGAAACAGAATCCAGCTCAAATACGTCAACCCACGTGTGTTGTCGCACTCCGGTGCGGACCGCCGCCACATGGCCTGGCCCGTGGGCCACCCCACGCTCTCATGCCAGATTCTCGATCCACAGCCCGAAAAGGGCGACGCCTCGCTCATTATCAGAACGGAGGTGGACTGGGTGCCCTGAGGGAGCAGGACCGCGTGACCGAGGGATGACTAATCTGTACGCCTCCGTGTGCCTGCCTGCTTGCCTGCTCCACATTCGCTCAGGAGGGGGAATCGCACACCAGTCTGTCTCTATTAACTGCCCGGCTCAACCTGCTGGGGGGGGGGGGGGTTGAATGCATCCAGTGGCATTAACAAAATCCACACTGCGCTCCTGACTTGAGCCGATTCGACAATGTTAAATTAACAGCGCCGCGCCTGTTTCGTTTCCACTCAAGGGGTCACTCTGTGGCCTTCGAAAAACAAACAGCGCAATTAGCGCTGATGTCATTTTCCTCTGAAAAACCGTATCACATTAGTGCAATTCTCCTCTTGTTAGAGAGCAGGCGGCGATTGGCTGATTTAAGGTAATGGACGACTGCAGTGCATGCTGGGTTAGTGCACGGCGCTGGTATTCAGCAAACATCACCCAGTGGGTCTGAATGGCACGGGTTCACAGTGCTACATCAATAACAGGCAACGGGGAAGGGAAATGAGAGATGCCAGGGCAAAAGTCTGATTAAAGCATGGTAATCAAATCAGCTTTGGATTTTCAGAGACAGATTCTGGAGTCTATATCTGACAAAGTTATTGACATGAGAATGACTGGTGGCAAGACAACCAAATAGGGCAGAAGTTTAGTGGAGCAGACAAATCGAATAAAGAATACAGAGGAAAATTGGACAGTGGACAGCAGGGGGCGCTGTGGAGAGATGATAGAGAGACAGCCAAGGACAGGTGGACAGCTGGCAGCTGAGATTCCGCTGAAGCCTGAAAGCCTTGGGAGACCCAGTGGAAGGTTGTAGCCAGCAATGTGACATCATCACAGAAGCTGTCCCACGGTCAGGGTAGGTATGTAGCAATAAGCAACAGGTTCTCACCATCTGCCTGCATTGTCTTGAGGGAACAAAAGCCCAGATGCAGATGCATGAAGAAGAAAATGGAAGGAGACAAATAAGGACTGAGCAGGAGAAATGGCACTGTGTGCCTGTGACTCTCAGCACCCTGTGAGTGGGAGGGGATCACAGAGGAGTAGGAGGTGTCCTGGGGGTGGAGCGATGGCCCTCACTGTCAGGGTGGCAGGTGAAGCCCAGGGACCTGAGGCGGCACCCCAGACCTACATGGCTTCTTTAAGCTTAACACCCAAGAGATATTTGAAGATAGGCTGGCGCCACATCCCGGGTTTCTCTGGACCCCCCATGACCCTGAATAGGATAAACAGTTACAGAAGATGGACGGATGGACGGATCCAGATATTCAAAGAGCTCCTGAATATACCTGTCAGGCAGGAAAAAACTACAGCTGTAAACGTGGGTAAAGCTGTCACCTGAACAAATAAATGTACATTTAATGGTGTGTGCCAGAATTATTTATAGATTCCAGAACAAAATGTCTCAGGAGCCTGATCAATCTTCTGCATATATTGACAGAAGAAGCAGAAAGCATGGACTCATTAAGAGAGCTGGCTGCAGTACAGGGTGAAAAACATCGAGATTGTGAGTCCAGACTGCGGGGACAGAGACGGGGGGGTGAAAGCTCTGCTACGGAAAGCTCAGCGCCGCGCGACCCCACAGCCACGCCGAACCCACGGCAGCATCTGCTCCCTTCTCAGGAGGGAGTTGAGCCAACCCATGCCAGTCCCCAGGAAAAAAAGCAGAGGAAAACCCCTCCTGAAGACAGAGCGCTCCCTGCAACGTCAGAGGGAGCTTCTAACTGGCGGACCTCCAAGGCCCACGTCCTCCAGCAACGAGAGGACATCGGCTCTTCATATTTACTCTGCGATTCCATCTCAGATGTTCCAAAGCAGGAATACAATGGACAGCAATGACTACACAGTCCTGTCACATGATCACTGTCAACACCCCCCCCCCCCCCACACACACACCCCCACACATACTGTATAGTTACTCAGGACTTGGGGCCCCCATCATGTAGTAAACATATCAGAGGTAGACATTTCAGGTCTAGAAAGTAAAAATCCAGACCAAGATTTCGTTTAAACCAAACAGCTGAGCACTCAGTGACTGTGACCCTCTGTACTCAACTGGTTGATGGAAACAAAATCTTGGCCTGAATTTTTACTTTCTGGACCTGAAATGTCCACCTTTGGGAACAATGCTACCACCCACTGAGCCTCCCAGTGTCCAGTGGTTGCTGTTATCTTCCATGATATGGATGGGAAATGAAAATAGAATCATCACAAAGAGTGCCGTCAAAATAAAAGGCGAACGCACAGGGAAGGGTGTGGGTACAGGTCAGGGTGTGGGTACAGGGAAGGGTGTGGGTACAGGTCAGGGTGTGGGTACAGGTCAGGCAGAGACGGCGGCAGCTAGCGCTGTGAATCAGCATGGGATGAGCGTCGATGCTGAAATTCATGCTGTCAACCACATCTATCTGGTGAACGATGGAGGAGTGGACAGCACGGCCTTTGCAGATGTCTGCTACCGTGGCTCCAGGCTGCTGTGTTAGTGTGCAGGTGACCCCGGTTAATGTCCGCAGCACTGCCAAACCCGGGAACAGCACCCTGGAGCGGATCGGACAGAAGCCGACCGAGGGACACGTACTGTAAGGGGATGCGTGCGTCACCGCGCGACGCTCCCAACACCGTTGTGCGAAGTAGGGACACGGAGGTAGCGGCGTGGGCCACAGGGCGCCGAGCGGTCGGTCTCTGACATTCTTGGTCCTGCTGTGAGAAGATTCCCCGTGTAAAATGGGCACAGCTGTGCTGCTGGACCTGATGTACCACAGATCAGGATGAGCTGCTTCACGCCGCCGTCGGGCGAACAGCGGGACGCTCCTCACATTACCGAATCCCATTTCCATGAGTAAATCTGCCATCACGGTCCTAATGAAGCCAATCCCCCTTTCCTCCTTCTCCAATCTGCCGCGCGACAAGTCCTAAACAAGGCTGGTGATGGTCACTTAGCCAAACGAGTCACGTCGCAGGTCACGATCTCACGCTATATGGTGGCGTTATGACGTACCGCGAGCAGCACAAACACTCTCCCCACAAAGTCAGAGTGAAGGACAAACATGGCGGCAGTTTGACTGAATCAGGGTCATTGATTTAATGGACAAATACGCTGTACACAGATAAACAGGAAAGGTAGATAAATTATCATTATTGATGGCCTGTTAGTCTGCATCAGTGTGATTTACGACCCCACAGATTGCATAAGGACAGATAATTACCAAGTACAAATATTCTAATTCTAATTTATGGAGCACTATTAATGTGCTTTTTGCTGACACATAGCAAAAAAGGTAATTTTCCATTAATTTGTTGACATTTCAGTTTTGTTTTCTTTCACAGTCCAAGGAAGTGCACACGATTGTAACCTGCGCTATTATTGTATACATGTTATGGTCCATGATAAAGCTAATGAGATTTTTCAGCTTTTAATGCAAATGTTTTTTTCCAAATCCAACATGATGCAATAAACTCAAGCGACATACATCAGGTGAAAAAGGCATAATTTTCCAGTGGTGAAACATACGCGTCCGTGCAGGTTTTTGTCGGAAACGTGTCTTTAGGGAATCACAGAAGGAACAGAACTCCACGGTAGTAAAGTCTGCTTCTTTGCTGCAAATGCCGCTGCGAGTCAGACATTCTCCCAAATGGCTGTCAGGTAAAATCTCTGGAGTCCCCTGGAGAACATGCCTCACAGCAAGAGAGTGAGCGAGAGAGAGACAGAGAGCGAGAGAGACAGAAACAGAGAGAGAGAGAAAGATAGCGAGAGACAGAGAGCGAGAAAGAGAGTGAGAGGGAGACAGAGCGAGAGAGAAAGACAGACTGGCAGACCGACCGTGACTTTGGTATTTGTCCTGTGTGTGAGTGAGTGTCATGTTGGGCTCCCCCAGTCCTTACTGGGGAATTTTTCACTCTTATGTTTTTCTCAGTACTGGGCTGGAAAGCCAGGCTCCCCAGTGGCACTTTCACTCCGCAGTACTAGCAGAGCTGGCGGCTCCCTCTCTGAGAAGCACCTGCAGTCAGCCAGAAAATGTCGTGTGATTACATTACACAGCTGGCTCCGTGCCCTCTTTCAGCGCGTCCCACCACTGATGGGGTGAGGGCCTCCCATTTCATAGCACTCAGCCCCTGAAATGTCCTTTCTATACTGTGATACATTTTGTGCAGAAGACATTTGAAAGCCACAATCTAAAGGGCTACTTTGCAGAAGATCTGGATGATCTCTAAGAAAAAAAGTTCTGTTCAGAATACGGCACTTTCTGTGACTCCTAATAGATGTGAAAGCAGAACCGTGGAGAATCAGGACAGGAAGAGTATTGATGCCTTTAAACTTTGGTGCCGATTTTGAAGAATACTACGGAATTTAATGACAATGAGAGGATTCGTCATCGACTGAAACCTGAACTTTCTCTTGAAGCCCAGATGACCAGACTGAAGCGGTCTTACTTCGGCACATTATGAGAAGACCTGGTCCACTGGTGAAGATGGCAGGGCTTGGAAAAGCTGAAGAGGTAGAGGATGATCAACAAGGTGGATGGACTCAGTCATCTCACCAATGAACCTTTGGGAAACCTGAAGACTCAGATAGAAGACAGGACACGCTGGCTGTAAGTGTGGTCTGCAGATGTCAAAGCCAACCGGATGGCACATAATATTAATAACAATAAAGTAAAATGAAGGTTATTACTCAGAAACTGTGGTGTAACCTTAACACAGTGGGTCACGGACTGAAAGACACCTAGGACAGATTCAAAAGTGCAGCGTAAAACAAAGGTGTTAATCAATAAGGCGATAAAAACTATTCCAAAGCAGGCGCACCGTCAAGCTGCATCTGTCCATGACAGCAGCACTTCATCCAACAATAACAATCTGCCCGCAGAATCTCTCTGAGGTGAATGATCTGCGGGATCATTGGCTTCTTTAAGGAAGAAAAGTAGAATTTTGATTTAAAACACTTCTAATCAATTTGAAATTATTCTCCTACATTTTTGAAGAGCCTTGTAGACCGTTAAGCTCTTTATGATAATTCGGGTTTTACACAAAATGGGAAAATTAATCCAAGTGCTGCAAAGGATAATCTTAAATACGTGATAAAAACGTATTACAAGCACTAGCTCTTATCTCTGATGTGACTAGAAAGAAGAGAAATGAAAGGGCGATGAGCCTCTATTTTTAGGGTATCAGTCAACAGCCATCTAATCCTGCAGAAACCCAGCAAAAAGAAAAGCAACAAATGCGATGGGAAAGTGAGCCGAAGGTGCAGTGTTTTTCAAAGCAAGTACTTGACCGTACTTGTGTTCTCATGAATGCTTTTTACGTCGTCATCTTCCAGTGCCGAAGAGCAGCTGTAATACTCATTAACATTAGAACAGAGGACAACGGAGGATAACAAGTACCATCTTTGCGTTCTTGGTATTGAGAAACACCCCCACGTGTCCCGGCCCGGGGTGCCATCAAGAGCTGTGCAAGGGGGTAGCACTGGGTGTGGAGCCAGAGGTTTTATGATCCGCACCTTCTTCTCCTCTCTGTTAAGGTGTAGCACTGAAGATCCTCACGTAGATATAAAGGGCAGGTGTGAAAAGCAGTCCTTACAGTGCGTCCATGTTTTCTGTCACCCCAGTCATAAGACCGGCCCAGTCTGGCTTTCTGTGGACAAACCCTTTGTTCTGTCAACATCAGCAATGCAGCTCAACCCCCCCCCCCCCCCCACTGAGACGTGTCTCAATTACGAAGCCCGCAGGCTCCAAGGACTCCCCCAGGGCTGAGTGCGAGGGCAAATTTACAGGAACATTCTGCTTCTCCAGCTTCTCACCGCAGCAGTCTCATGGGAAGGCTTACAGGGAACAGGCCACAGACAGGCGGACAAACGCTCATATTTACAGGTCCAGCACAGTGCTCGGCAGTGGGAGAAGGAACGATATTTTCTGCTGGACGTTCACCTCCAATGGAAGTTATGCTGCATCTCTGAAGAAGGCACATAAAAAGAGTAAAACCATGTGCTTTGGAGGTTCCTCAGACAGTCCAGGCTGTTTCACAATAAAGGGCTGTTATGTGTAATGTAATAAAGAGAAATAGTGTCTCAGACATAAAGTAGACACTGAGAGGTTTGAGGGAGCCAGGCCAGGCAGTCTTCCCGGGCTGGGTTCTGCAGCTGTGGCCCTGCCAAATCTGTCACAGCAAGTGTCACCACTGAGGACAAAGCCGGAGAGAATGAGCCTTCAAGAAGTACGCATGCACACAAACAGACAGAGAGGCAGACAGACCGACACACCCACAGACAGAGGGAGACAGACACACAGAGAGGCAGACAGACCGACAGACCCACAGACAGAGGCAAACAGACAGACAGAGAGGGAGACAGACACAAAGAGAGGCAGACAGACCGACACACCCACAGACAGAGAGGCATACAGACAGACAGACAGACACACCTCGACACACAGAGAGGCAGACAGATAGACCCCGACACACAGAGAGGCAGACAGACAGACACACCCCGACACACAGAGAGGCAGACAGACAGACCCCGACACACAGAGAGGCAGACAGACAGACAGACCGACCGACATACCCACAAACAGACAGACAGACAGACCCACAAGCAGTGAGGTAGATACACACACAGACAGAGGCAGACAGGCACTCTCACAAACAGACAGACATCACCACAGACAGACACAAATGCAGAGACATGCAGACCCACAGACAGACACAGAAGCACACAGACAGACACAGAAGCACACAGACAGACACACCCACAGACAGACAGACAGACATGCAGAGGCACACAGACCCACATATATAGACAGACAGACATACACACAGACCCACACAGGCAGACAGCTCTTTCTTCAGCCCAGTACTTCTCCTCTACTCGCCTCTGCCTGCCCACTCTCCCCCATGTCTGCCAGCTCTGCCTTGATTGTTCTGATGACCTCAATCAGGAGACAATTACCCAGGTCAGGACTGCAAGCAATTATCTCCGTCACGGTGAGACAGAGCCCACCTGAATGGAGCGCGGCACCTTTCATCACAGTGAAATTATGCATGCAGCTGGAAACACGCATCTCACGCGCTTAGAGGGGGCCAGCTCCGGCTGCCACATGACGGGGAACCTTGTGTAGAGGATCGGGGAGGGGAGAGCCGCCATCTGCTCTGACCCCTGGGCTGCTGATGTCACTGCGTGTGGGTCCGGTGCGTCCAGCCCCACCTCCTCATAATCCACAGTGTGTGGGAGAGTAAGATCCCGACGTCAACCACCAACACGCTCACATCAGCCTTCATCATTTAAACGGGCATCTACAGTTATTTTAACATATTCAAACACTCCGTAACACTCACTTTGTGCCACCTCAATATAAACCACCGACATACAATAAATTACATATCTGATGACTTTAAAGCAAAATAAGGAACGCAATAGCTTTTGGACAATCTAAATACAGCTTCCTTTATATAACACTGTGATGTCATTAACCATGAACATGCATTCGCAAAAAGTCACCCAGAGTCTGGCAGCAAATGGCATTTTAATTATGCAGGCCATACGTTAAAATGTCTGCACGATTAACAGAATATAAAATAATGATGTGTTGCGGAGCAGCCTCCCATTATACGCCCTGACATGACAGGTCCAGTTAAGTGGTACATTGAATGTAAAGCAGGGTGAAAATTAAGCCAGTAAGAATACAGCAGGCAGATCGCACGCGGTGGTCCAGCAGCACCACCAGAGGGCGCCGACCTGCCCTTAGGCCCTACCCTGCACGGCTGCAGGGGTCCAATATAGATACCGCGCTCTCTGAAATGGTTCCCCATGTCCAGGTCATTGCGGGTGACCATGTGAGTGTGTGTACACACGCTGTAATGGAAAAGAGTGATACTCAGTGTGCACTCTCTCTCTCGCACCTGGGAAAGGCGTCATGGAAGCGGTCTATGGAGCGATGTCGCTTCAGTCTATGGCAAAGTGAGAGGAAGCGCCAGTGTGTACAGTGTGATCCAGGGGGTGCAACCTGCGGCCCCCTGCACCCAAGCGGGACGAAGGAGGGGATAAAAAAGGGAAACGGCTCACTTATGGTTCTCCTGCCGGCCTGCATGCGTCTTTGCAGACTTTCAACTACAGATACATCGGTGTACACACATAGACACACACACATGCGCAGACACACACACGTTTGTAACCATATCTTTGTATGGACCGACCATTCATTTCACATAAGCCTCCTTAGTGGGTCCACACTTCAGCAAACATCTCAGAAGATTATGATCCAAAAGGTGGATCCCAGATCCTCTTTTCCTTCCATAATTTCTCACACAGATGTTAAGCTGCCATCGGTTTCCTGCATAGCATTCAAGATCCAGAGCTGGTGTATACAGTGTGTGTGTGTGTACTCTGCTGGGCATATGATCAGCTTGGTTTGGGTTTGAATTTTCCTGCTGCTCGCGCACAGCTGGTTCTTATGGACAGGGACCTCGCATCAGGAAGGCATGCAGATTCTGAGGGCCCAGCACAAATACCAATGTAAGAGGAATCTGCTATCAAAAGAATAAACACAGATGCCGGCAAAAAAGGTCACACTACCACCGTTAGCACTGATACTGCACCTTATGATTAAAAAATATAACCTACCTATCGGAAGAGTGGAACACCTCAAACAACCTGAAAGCTTTCGAGTGTCGGAGGTCATTCTGTGGCAAATCGATGCTGCTGTCAGATGAAAGGCACACCCGCCTCTCTGCGAGCCTGCAGCAGCCCGCAGGCCGGAAACGGAACCGGTACCGCTCTGCTCCTCTTACTGGGAGTGGACCCTCCGACCGGCGAGGAGGCAGGCAGGAGGAGGCGCGCCGTCTCTCCCCAAACGAGGTTTTAATTACGCGCATTTTCGTGAGCCCCGGCCGCTCATCCGTGTCCCTCGGTGTTTCGCTCGCGTCTCCCTGGAGATGGCGGCAGTGTCAAGTCGCTCGGATCGGCGCACGGTGGCGGCGGCGGGAATTACAATGACCCGGGTTGGCATGGAGGGGGGGGTGGGGGGGTGCTTCAGGGCCGGGCCGCATTTGAAAGGTAACATTAAAAATGATTAATGTGCCTGCTTTTCTCCGCTCGCCCCGAGCTCACCCAGCCGGCCCGACGTCCCGCGTTCACCGGCAAGCGCTTCAGACGTCTGACTCCGGTGTGCACAGGGCATGCAAATGAGGACCCCTTATTAGTCAAGTGTGAGATTCTGCAAACGAGCCTTTAAAAATGGATGAGGCTGGATGAGAAACAAGCAAGCGACCGAGGATCTGCTCAAATGTTGAGGGGCCGTGCAGCCGGCGAGAACATAACACGAGCAAAGCGATGACACTCGCGACGTTCTCCTGGACGGATGACGTTAAAGAGGTCCGCGGTACATCGCCGGCCTGCCCCACCCATCCATCTCTCCGTGCGACGCGAATGCGTGCTGTTCGGAAGATAATGCCACAATGCATGCGCAAGGGGACACATTGTTCTGGATCGCTGGGCAGCAATTAAACATTCTGGTCTTTTTTCAAGTAGTCCCTGGGTGAAATTGTGGATCTCCCCCGCTGCCTTCTACCGCAGCCTAAAAATAGACACATTAAAGTTTCAGGGATCCGAACGGAACGGTGTCCCGGCGTCTCACAACGTGATGAATGTTTTTTATCATGCACGGGACAACGGAGCCACGCACACCTTGAGTCGGGCTGGAAAAGAAAGAGACGCGACATTAATTACGTCTCCCACTTCGTTTATAGTAATAGACGTCGCCTTGTCTTGCATGACATCCGGAAGCATCGAGGAATTTATCACAATTAGTAATGCAATTTCAGCTACACTAATTGCATCCTGTAATCACAGCCATCATTGCAGACATTATGTGGGTCAATAATCGTTCCCCCTCCTGACGTCCCAGTGTGCTGCAGTGTCACTCCCCCGCGCCTTGTGGCTTTAGGATAAGGGGGTTTCAGGGGTCAAAGTGCAAGAAGGGGTCTGAGGACCTTGGGAGGTCAGCGCAGCAGTTTGTCCCTGGTTTCCCTGGAGACTGCCCCATGCTTGTGTGATGATTTTACATTACGTCTTTGCTTTTTCGGGACTTTTTGCTTCCTCGTGAAACACTACCGCATACCCGCAGGAAATCTAAAACTCCCAAAGTAACAGGTCCAAATCTGGATTCCCCACAATGAATAAGCGCAGCATGAAACACAGTCATCCATCTGTTCATCCACATTGCAGCTGCACGGCCAGTAGAATCACGGTCAAACACCTTCCCGCTGTTGGAAAATGAAAAACATAAAAGCACTTAAACACGTAAAGCCTTCGTCCAGTCAAGTTCAAGGAGGTGCTAGCTGATGCCAGGGGAGGAGAATGTCTCATCTGAGAAGGACCACGCAGCTTTTCAGAAACATCGTCCATGAGAGGTATTGGAGGCGGATTCTTCTTGTGACCATCACTAAAGAATATAGACAGTACGCAGACCATATGGAAAGACTATCATCAGAGAAACTAATAGGGGAAGCAATTGAAAACGCCGATAGGACGTTGCGTTACCTCTCTAGGTGTGTGCAGTTTAAAGGAGGTGATGCTAAGATTATACAATTCCTTGGTATAATGCATTGTGTAGGTTTGGTCACCATACCTTAAAAAGGGCATTGCTGCCTTGGAAAAGGTGCAACATAGGGCTACAAGAATGATTCCTGGTCTTAGAGGAATGTCTTAAGGTTAGCTGAGCTGAATCTGTTCAGCCACTAGCAAAGGAGACTAAAGGGGGACATGGTCCAGGTATATAAGATTCTAACAGGTCTGGTACTGTTCAGATACCGTTCAGCCAAATGGTTACTTCAATATTGGTTTAAATACTAGTGGTCATAGGTGGAAATTAGCGAGAGAACATTTTAAAATGCATTGGAGAAAGCACTTCCTTACACAGCGTGTAGTTAGAGTATGGAATGGTCTTCCTGTTAGTGTAGTGCAAGCTAAAACCCTGGGTTCCTTCAAATCAGAGCTAGATAAGATTTTAACAACTCTGAGCTATGAGTTAAGTTATCCCCAAACAAGCTTGATGGGCCAAATGGCCCCCTCTCATTTGTAAACTTTTTATGTTCTTAATGATGCACAGTTTCTTTCACACAATGCTGTAAAGAGTAACACTAACTGCAATGTTCTGTGAGAGGCGTCATAAGTGTCTTGATATCCGCCGTGCTCTTAGTGTAATTCTGCGTTTCGCCGGGTCACCGAGGAGAAAGGAATTTAATGTGGAAAAGTGCCTATTAACTAATGTTCAAATGCGTCAACAGCAGCAAACTGTGAGAATGAAACATTGTGGCATATACAAATAACCCTGGAGACAAATGTCAGAGAGCAAGCGGGGGCAACAGGAGCAGGAGGTCCCTGCTCCCAGTAGCCAGGTGCTTCCAGAACATTCTCGGAAAAGGGTGCATTTTTAGCAAAGCCAGTCAGGAGACTGTGAATTTGACCTTCAAAGAGCAGTTCTTGCTGACTGCTGGAAGGCGGCACATGGGTGAGGTCATTTATCAAGCTGGCTGATTTTCCTCCTCGCAGTAACCCTTTCCTCGGAGGGCTGATACCCCGAGCTGCACGTACGCTTCATTTTTCCTGCATGATGACAGCCTCCCATCTATTGACGGGTCTGGCATTAATGGCCCCCAAAAACCCACCCCATTAGGTGTACTGCACCCAAAAGTCCCGCCTCCTTGTTAAAACATCATACTTTTTCATCTGCATCTGTCGGTGCCTTTTTATCCTGATGCTCCCGCTGAGAACTGCATCTAATGGGCTGCTCTGTCTCCACAGGGTCCCGCTGGTCTCAGAGAGCCCAGAAATGACCGATTATTGCATAGCAAGTGCCTCACCCAGATGGGGCCCGACGGCCAGATCAACAGGAGCCACCGATTGAGCACGGAAGGCAATTCGGCCGTGAGCTTCTTGCAAACCGACAGTGTTTCCAATCCAGTCTGTTGAGAAGACACAAAGAAGAAATGCAAAATACATGTTCAGGAGTTTCTGAGAGCTTATTAACAGATTGGGTGCATAGGGCCCGAGCTCATGGCACAAAGAGTCGAAGTTCCTTCAGTCAAACTGGAAGAAGGTCTGAAACAGGGGTCTCCAATTAGTACCAAAATTACATCAGCAACAGAAATCCAAGGCCCAGGGTGTCCAAAAGGAGTCCAAGGTCCATGGAGTCCGCCAGTTGGTGACCACTGGTCTAAGGTTTATGCAACTCCATGTTTAATTACACTGGCATGTCACAGCAGAAACTGTCCTTTAGTAAAGACAAAGTGATTGGACATTGAAGAAAACCAGCTCCTCTGAAGGGCTAGTCAGCCATTACTATTAAAACAGGCCTCTTCAAATTTAAACCACAATTCCAAATCCAGGCATGTTTTCAGTTCTCCCACCTACTTTGTTTAATAATTACTGCCTCTGATTGGGTACAGAGGTAAAGGAAGGCTGGAAAATCAGCAGTGCTCGGCCCTTCAGGACCATGATTTAGCCCTATTCTAAAAGACCTGCAGGTTGTACTTCATCCACAACTTTGCAGACCCAAAAGTAGACCTATAAATCAGAGGGCGAAGGAGAGGCTCCTCTTTGGAGGTGATCTTGAGGTCGTGGCGTGCAGCTTCTCCCAGAGATGAGGAACATCTGCACGGCAGCCAATGTGACAGCAGGCATCTCCAGCAGAAGGCGACGAGCACGGCAGATGGCGGGAGGAAATAGATACCTGGCAACACTTAACCCCAGGTCGCGACGAGGAGCAGCTCTGCCACGTCTTCCTGCAGATAGACGGAAGACTCTCATGGCTGACTGACAGGCCAGAGAAGCGGAGTGAACCGTGAGCCTTCAGTGTCGGGGCGTGAAGATGGTGGTCTTAAAAGGGTCATCACACAGCGGCAAGATACTCTCAGGCGAAACCGAAAGTCCATTATTCAAATGAGCGGGAAATCGATCTGCTGGGGACAGCAAAAATCTCTTAAGCTCTTATATATGTCCCCGGGGCACAAGCGGACGGCATCATATATCGTTGATCAACTGACGAGGGTCACCTGCCAATCATATGGAGAGCCGACGGCAACTGGGATTAACGAAAATTTTAGGTAACACTTTACTTGACGAGGCACAAATACTTAGCAATAATTCAGCTACTACAGAAGTACAAATCATGAACAAATCATGAACAAATATAGTCAGTGCTTGTGATGAAAGATACATCATGATTCATTAATAATGAACAAGCAGGAGATCAGTATTTAACCTGTGTTATGACTTGCTCCTTCAGTAGTTCCTTGAATTGTTCAAAAAGGTTTACAGAATTAACAGATATAGTAACAAACAGTGTATCTGCATATTAAGCATGCATCATGATTCATTAATGATGAATTGGCATGAGATCAGTATTTAACTTGTGTTATTCATGACTTGTTTCTTCAGTAGTTCCTTCAGTAGTTCATGAAAGTTTACAGAATTCGATATAGTAGCAAATATAGTAAATGCTTGAGATAAAATGTGTCACAATTCATTAATGAATGAATTAAGATGAGGTCAGTATGTGACTAAGACTTAGTTTTTGGTTAATTAATATATAAGAAATAGCTTAATGCTGCATTATTTGTGCCCCGTCAAGTGTTACTGAATCCAATCCTACGTTTACTGTGGATTGGATGCATTTTATCTAGATAGCAGGGATAAAAAAGTAAGGAAGAGAATGATGCAATTAGTGGGGAGTAAATCACAGCAGTCAGAGAAGCGGCAGGTCTGCATCTACCGGGTCATATTTAAGGCTTTAATGTGTCTTAAGGAGGACAGGCTTGGCATTTAATGAATAGGTAATTAAAACAAGGAACGAAATTCTGTCGTTCATTATTTTAAAAGGCTCTGACATCTGTTTACGGTCAAGCAAGAAGTGGCAGCTGAGGCTTCTAGACTGTAATCAGTGGGACTTTCACGCACATGCTCTGAGGGGCCATCCGCCTCAAGGCAAGGGTGTTTGTCCCTGGAAAAAGAAGTTTCTGAAGTTCTACTGTTGGTTTGGGCTGGCATCTGACAGGGCCTTGGGTTTAATAATAAATATATGCTCTCGGTCCCCATCTAAAGGATCGACTCAGATGTGACTTACGATGTTCTGAAAGCACGTTTCGAGTACCCTGTTCCACCGAAGACGAACTGCATATCCCCTAAGTCATATCGAGTGTCTTCAGCTGACACTAAAGCGTAATGACACATGTGCTTTTCTTGCTGAAAAGATTGTTCCGGTTGATTCCATTATTTTCAAAACTGGGCTTCAAAGGGCAAGACAGCTCATTACTTCTCACGTAATTTGGCCCTCATTAAAAATTCTTCACAGACTTCATCAAAATGTGCACGTAGGTCATCGCTTGTGATGGTTTGACGAGATTAGAAAAGGTGCTTAAAATATTTATCGTGGTGAAGGGTTATATCCAACTCACAGCTGTATGGCTTGTGTGTGAAATATATACATGAAAGATGCATAGAGAGGTGAACCTGACATAAACATGACAGGCTGATCCCATAAAGAGCAGGTAGTGTTTCAATGATGGACGGGTGCTGATGCTATGAAGGATGGGTGGTGTTCCAGTGAAGGGCGGGGACTGATCCCATGAAGGACAGGTGGTGTTCCAGTGAAGGGCGGGGACTGATCCCATAAAGGACAGGTGGTGTTCTGATAATGGACAGGCGGTGTTCCGATGATGGATGGGTGGTGTTCTGATGAAGAGCAGGTCATGTTCCGATGAAGTGCAGGTGCTGATACCATGATGGGTGGTGTTCCGATGATGGATGGGTGGTGTTCTGATGAAGAGCAGGTCGCGTTCCGATGAAGGATGGATTCTTCCAATGAAGGGCGTGTGGTGATTCCATGAAGGACACTTACTAGCTTACTTAACCAAAACTATCCTTTAAAGGATTAAAAGTAAATATTTTCAACGAATCACTCTGAAAACATTTAAAACGGAGTCCCATCTGCCTCAGACGTCACCCACCCTGCCCACCTTCTGGCCACGAAGTGTGATCGCAGCTGATGCCGCTACGGACCCTTGCGACACAACGGTGTCACCTACTGAGAAACAACACTTTCTGGAGTTAATTAGCTGAACTTCTCCAGAACGGAAGCATGTAAATGAGAATCGAATGGCGAAACGTTTGTCCGAATAATAGCGAAAAGAACAGGGTGAGATCACTGGAGAGTTCTGGCAAACGAGTCCACATGACAAAAGGGAACGTTTGCAGGATCCTGTGGTGCTTTTGACACTAGAGGATCTCCAGCTGCATTTAAAGTTGTGGGGCTGATGAAAAGCCCCCCAGGGGTGGAGGCAGCTAAATTTACACTAACTGATGTCACAAGATCGGACACATGTGCTCTTTCCCAGCAGTGATTAATGGCACAAGTTGACGTTGCCTGTGTGGTCTGGAAACATAGCGTAGCCTCTTATTAACAAGATCATTTGAAACTCCAAAAACAAGAGCGGACGTGTGTTGCTGCAGTGTGCCAGGCAAATGAGGGCTCTGGTTTAATTGTGCTGTCCTATTTATTGGCTGACTGCATTTATTTCACAGGGCCAAACCCAAGTCCCATTATATAAAGTCCTACTTCACCATGAGTGCTGAAATTACTCTAGCCAGTGTCATTCAAACAAGTCACCCCTTACACTTGACAGTGTTAGAGATGAAGGATATGCAAGGATAAGACATACTGCACCGAACAATCATTATTTATGCTTGAGGAATATTTCAGATAACCTGTTTTCTGAAGAGAGTGTTCTGGAACTGTTTGGCAACACTCGTTATGCTCACGGTACATGACGGCAGGGTCAATTTAATACCCCCCCACCCCGCCTCTACCACGTGTAACTCCACTACGTTGCTGTTAGTAGCCTCTTACAATCTTGGGATGTTTACAAACAAGCGGGGAAAGTCAACAGCCAGATCAAACTGATTAATCACCATAAAGAAAGTCCTCCGGCGGGCTCTCCCCATGATGCGGGTATGCTAAAGAAAGCGCTGACGTTTTTGGGTCAGGAGGAGAGCTACAGCCTCGCCAGCGCCAGTCTCTCGCACATCTGGCCTGTCAGTTTTTCGGAGAAGCACGTTGACCGTGGTGCAGGTGCATTCGGGCCCGTGATTCGAAGCATGCAAACCACTGGCGTGTTCAGGTAAAACGCTGCTTTACTTAGCGAGACACAAAACAAGTCGTTCAAAGGAAACTATAGTGGGATTATTTTGGTTTCCTCATGCATATATAGTAGTTGTAGAGTAATATAAACAAATTAGAAGAACTGTTTAAAACAAGAACATCTATTGAAAAACATAATTCTTAGTCCCTCTGGAAAATTAAATGATAAAACAATGCTAGACTTTTTAAATCAACCGAGGAGGAAAGCAGGGCAGAGAACAGAGATTAAAGTGTGTTTGTAATGGCAATCCAGCTACAGAGGCATTAAATGCAGAATGATCATTTTATGTGCCAAGGAGATGTAGTGATTAACTGCTCATTTGGTAACAACTGTTTGAATACATGCTTCCCAGCGGAATAAAAGGAGGGGATGAGAAAGGAAGGCACTGAATGTGGGTTACACTTTGACGTAATATCTAGGCATACTGACAGCAAGCACATACAAAACCAGGAATAAAGACGCAAACATATCTGGTCATTTTTTAAAGATTTAAAGAGCGCTTAAACCTCAGCTTTGAAGCCAGTCTCATACACAACCTTTGGCTTTTTTACATTATGACACTGGATAACAGGGATCATATCTTCTGAGTCCGACAAAGGGCACATAAAGGCATTGATTGCAATAGAAGATACCTGGAAACCAGAGACTATTAGTGACAGATCACCTGGGGCATGGTGGGCGTGCCTTAGGGCGCAGAACATCCCATAAAATGTCAGTAGGCAATTAGGAGCTTCAGAACTGATTACCGGCCTCTTGACTTTGCTGGCTATAAACAGACACAGAATTCCAGATTTCGCTTAAAAAAAAACCTTCATGTTAAAGTTGTCTATAGGGGATAGTCTGCAGCATATTAAAACTCAGCAAACATTGATAGGCAACAACAAAGGGAACTCAGGAAAGAAAATCAAAGATACAAACCCAATAAAAATATAAAAAAAGACTCCTGTTCTCAAGGTTAGAATAAAAAAAGTAAATGTTTTTCTTAATCAAGGACCAAAAGGCATTTTCAAATCCCCGAAGTCCTTATTATTCCACTCACGATCACTGGCTTCTGGGAAAACAAACCAAGAATCGGCATCCGTCCCGATGTCCGAGTCCAGGCTCCCAGGTTGTGGCGGAATGTCAGGGGTCTGGGTGCCTGCTTACCGACCGAGCAGAGATAGACGAAGAGTCACGCAGCAACTTACAAACTGCTTCACGCGGACATGTGACACAATGCGCCATGAGCAGAGGCTCCCAGCTGGCAGAACAAACTTGAACAGATTCACAGGCAGAGTGCTGTCACACTTACAGGACACCGTGTCACCGTCAGTGATCCGAACTGGGAGAACTGCCTGCCTGCCGATCCTGGCCTCAGCCTGACATCCGACAATAATCCATGCAAGATACAGAAAGTGCTTCCATTAGAGGAGATTAGACCTTGGCTCACTTACAAAAAATCAGATCTCTAAATTATATTACATCTGGTGAATATTTTATTTCAGCACAGACGGAAGCCAGGGTCTTTAATATGAGAGTATCTAATTTCCTTCCTTGAAAATGTCTTGGTTGTAGTCTGTGAAGGTGTGCCGACCTCTTAAAGCGACAGGCCTTTTAACTGTGGGTAAGGTTTTACACACAGCTGAACACCCATTAAAAAGGAAAGCCCCAAAAATGAAATATGTACATTAAAGTAGTCCTTACTGTCTTTTACTACTGTGAAATCTCAAAGCTATGTGGTTTAACTGAATATCACATTTCAGACTTCTATGACATTCCAATCCGAGGGAGCCTTTCACTAAATGGCAGTCACTTTGATGGCCAGGCAGTGGTTCTGGAAGGGTGGCCAGGCGCCCCCACTGCCTTCACCCCACCCTCACAACAAGAATCAGCCTGTCAGCGTACCATTTACCAAGCAATGATTGCACCTTTTAACACTCTTTGAACCGAAGTGCTTAGAACCACGCAGAAGCCTTGATTTGTAGGGATGTGATATGAATGTTGCTTCATGAGCATTACTACCTTGATCCGGAAGGGCTTTGCTATAAATACTGTCATAAAAAGCATACCTTGATTTGATTTATGGATTTGATAAGAATACTCTGGCATGAACATTGTACCTTAATTTGGAAGGATTTGGCGAATAATCCCTTGACACGCTGATCTTTACGAGGATCATAGTGCCGGATTACACACCGAATCCCTGTGTTTCCAAACTGGCGGAAAACCAGCCAAACCCTAAGTAGTTTGAGGGTTTTGACCTTAACTGGCCTTACTTGTCCTGTAAATTATTTCTGAACATTTTGGAAATGGTCCAGGGGGTGCAGGACAGTACGACTTTCCCACAACTTCGATTTGGTGCCGAGAAATATTTTTGCTGTACCCAGATAGACGGTGCTGTATCGCCTGTACTGAATATTCATGAGTGGAAATAAGGGGTGTTACCCTCATTCCGGGAAGGTCTTGCAGGCGGCCCTCTCTGTCGGCGCCATCAGCAAAGACCCAGATACCTGCAACCTGCTCACGTTTCATCTCCGAGTCCCAGAAAAAGCCTCTTCAAACCCGGCCAGTCTTCAGAAGACTCACAGATACAGAGCCACACAGGACCTGAATTTGACATGCCTCTTTTAGGCTTCCAGTGTCCATAGACATCGGCTCTATCAGTTTATAGGGTAAACCCATAAACAACCTCACACATAGACTGGAAAATGCATCTGGCATGTGCAGAAGACGGCCGCAAAGGGGCCTCTCTGCTGAAGGGAAAGTCGACTCTCATTTTCATCATTGCAGACTTTTTATTTTTATCAAACACCATTTGTAATTAAGCTGCCGCTTTCCTTTAATGAAACATTTTCAATTAGCGGTAGAAACTACTGAAGTGAAACTCAATAATGTGAATCTTTCTGATGTTAGAAAAGTTTAAATAAATCCCAAAATGGAAAAGGACTATTAAAAGATATTAGAAGAGCCATTTTAAAGCATGCATTCAAGTTTGTAACATTATTTTATTTCAAGTACAATTCTAGGGATAATAATGATTTAGATAATATTTTTAATTGGAATATAATGCATTTGTTTATATGAAACATACCCTTCTAGTTGGTAGATAAGTTATTCATAAAATTACAGTCTGAGTACTAATGATAAAAATAATATATTAAATTTCATTTTTGAAAATGTACGATAAACACAGAGGCAGTTCTTCTTTTCTGTTGAGGAACTTTGCAGGATGAGATGCACATATTTAAGTGCCGTGTAGCACAGACCTTGAAAGGTACAGGAGGAAATACGGGAGCAGATTAAACAGAAAACGCTTGTGATAAAACCAATCCACTCCCACAGCATCTAGAAATGACATGACGCTGTAGCAGGATGCAAACATTCAAGTGATCCTACAGTAATACGACAAACGCAAACAATTAGCATGCCAACAACCACAAATAAATACAACACATATGTAATTTTGTTTTTGTCTCAAAGAAGAAGCAAGACGACCCAAACAAGAAGAAACAACAATATGAAAGACAGATGCTACAGAGCAGAGATTTTACAGAGAAGATGAGAGAGACAGATGACAATGAAAAATTATACACGATCCAGGCTCTTTAAATAACCGATCAATGCAGGTCTCCAAAGGCTATCAGTTGTGATTGGGTTTTCCTGCCAAAGCACTAATTGAAACCCCAGACATAAATACGATTGTCTTACAAATGTTGAGGGACAAATTTATTTAGGTTTCACTGCAGCAAAGCTTCAGTTATGCTGAGTAAGAATACTAACAATAATGCGAATAATCTGGATGTTCTGGAAAAGCACAGAGATACGTGCTCAGGTAACGCATTCATCAATCGATGGGACGAGCTGTAAAACACGACAGGGACAGCAGGATGAGCCGCAGCCGGTGACCATCCAGGGCCGCCTTATCGCCGAGATCCCATCAGCAATTTACAACACGTTACGAGATGAGGTCTGCTACGATACAGGTCTCCAGGCACGACGCTCCCTACAGGCAAAGAGATCTGGAACAGTTTTCATAAATGGTGTGCAAATTATTTGAAAGGAGCCATTTAACGGAAACAGACCATATACAAGAGGATACATCTGCAGATGATACCCTTTCAGAAACTATGGGTAACCAGTAAAATTCTTAATGTACATATGCGTGTAAGATATTTCATACATTATATAGTTACCACAGAATATTAAAGAAGGCGGGAGCCTGACAGTATTAGCTACAGAAATCAAATTTACAGATCGGGAAACATTTTGCCGATTTAATGAATATCAATGGACATCGTTGATATACTTGTAGAGGAACCTTCCGGATATTTACACCATTTAGTGAAAGAATTACCCCCTCCAGGCACTTTGGTAGTTAGCTAACTGAAATCAAATTAACTTAACTGGATTAAACTTTATTAAATTGGTGTTAAACTGCTTTGCCTCTTGGTGTAATTGTCATTAATGTAAACATTTTCTTTTCTAATGATTGTCATTAGTTTCACGGACCATGAAAGCGGTTAGTTTAGATAAGCTGGTTGTTTCCTATAAATAGCGGCAACGATTACGTTAAGATTGCGGTTCACATGCTGCACCCGATGAAGTGACCCAGATCGTTGTGAGAGCATTGTCACGTAGCTAGCCCGGATTTCCTCTTAACATTTCAATGGACTGGATGGAGGAGGAGGACGGCTCTCTTAGAGCACCAGCGATCACCGAGAATTTGCAGGGGCCCGTGGTGTTTGGCGCCCTGCACAGGCACCTCTCTCTAGGGCCCCAGAGAATGGTATCTGTGAAAACAGCCCATCAGGACCGAGCAGAGAGACTCGTCCGCCAGGACCACCACGCCCGGTCCACCCGGCTATATAGCGTCTGGCGCAGGGGTGATCCGTTGCCATGGTGACACTGGATGCGAGCAGTCGTGCTATTGTTTCTGACGACGGCTAAATGCTGAGCATCCGGCCATCATCAGCACCCAGGGTGCGCCTGTCTGAAGGGGACTGGCGCTCCTATGAATGAGCTTCCTAAAGCACGCCGCCACCCCGAGGGTTCGAGCCACACCGTCACACATGACCGAAGAGCTCCACCTGCTTACGTCATTCAAATACTTCATTACTCTTCACACAAAGTGGAACACCTGCCTAAAAGCGTCCTAATAGATCATACAGCATCCTTTCACCTTTCAGAGTTTCATCAGCCCCTCCTTCTTCTCTGAACACACGCTACATGACACTGCGCGGATAACTTGTTCAGGCAAGACCATCCCCGGACAAAGCAAATAAACCTTCACCAATCATCTGCGACGTGTCCATCAAGAGTGGTATTTCGGGAAAACGGCCCCCTGTCAGAACGGCACACCCCGTAGGACAATAACAAGGACATCAAAATCAGCCTTTCAGCAGTGAATAGCTGACTGCATCCAGGATCTCCATAATGCCATCTTACAAAACTGCCATCCTGACATCTGAAATAAGACTAGACCACCTCTCCATCAGTCCCGTACTGCCGTACCGCTCTGATAGCTTTTAAAACCTGGCAACGTAAGCCTCCATCTGATGTCACACAGGCACGATTTGGGTAATCAGGGAATGAGCCTTTTTTCCCCATCAGTGTATTTAAGGTTTGGTGTTATTTAATATTTTGGAAAGGTGGAGAATTCTGGCAGCAAAGCCCATTGAGCATGGGGAGTGTCAGTGTGACGTGTGCATGTGGGCACCGTGCGCCAAACGTGGGGATTCCACTCTCGTACAGCGTCATCGTTAAGTGTGGGGCTCCACGCAGGAAGGTGTCACGTCAGTCACAGGTCAACCTGCACGTCGGTGACTTCCCGGGCATCCCCCTAAACAGCGGCGGCGCACTAATGAGATTGAGAGGGAAGGGGGAACATCTGCATGAACTGTATGTGTGGAGTGCAGCATTCAGGTGATGTCCGTGCATGCTGACGGTCCCCCACTCCTCAGGCTCCCGGGCTGGTTGGCTCGTGGAGAGATGTCTACTCTCACGCATTCTAAGTGCATATGCACCTTAAGAAGCTATCTTAAGAAACGCTTTATTTATTTAAAACCTTTCGGAGATGTTTCTCACTGCATGACGGTACTTTGCGTTCTACCCTCCATTTTATAATTTGCCAGGGTTAGAAGACGGATGGACGGACGGAAGGACAAGATGGCAAGTCTCTTGCTTGCAAATCACATCCATGAAGTCATCTACAAGTAGCGATACAGAACTGTGCAGAGCTCAGACACGGAGCCTCGCCGAGCCCAATGCCATCCCACAGAGGGAGCGTCTCTGAAGCGACACCTTCACCATGACGGATGGCTGACAGTTCGGCCTCCTGTCAGTTTCACCCACACAGACCCTCCCTGGCTGTGTTTCATTTATGAGTCCAGCGCTGTCACGCTCAGTTTTGGACACATATTCCTTTTTTTCCAAGCAACATTTAAATGAGATCCTGTTTTAACAAAGAACTTATGCAAAGTAAGAGAAGATCCCTCCTTGATTAATTTAAAGGCTTGATCCCTGTTCTACCTCATTTTGTGGTCCTATCTGTATACGGTACATATATACGTTTCTCTCAGATGGAAAGTAATAATTATACCCTGGTTTTCCCGACTGCACGGTCATTCTGAAGAAACGGCTCTCCTGGATCCTGCTATTAGTCCAATGAGTTTGTCAATAGGCCTGCTATCATATATATACAAATATCAAATATCACATACGATATTCCCCAACAGAACAGACTGAGTGTGCTGGTAAAGCAAACATATTGAGAGAAAGGGCTCCGACAAATTTGCAAATAAACATGAAATTGGACCATAGGAAGGGAATTAGCACGCTTACGGTAAAGGACAGCCCACTCTAGGGACAGAAGCAGATCCCTCTCGCACAGACTCGCTATCTCCCCACGGATGGCTCCATCCGGTGAGCACCAAATGTCTACCGAGACAGCCAAACCGCCATCGCCATCCCGCAGGCATCCGGCAGATTCTCTCAAGGATGGAGATGAAGAGACAGGGTAGTGGCCACACATGACACGTGGCGGCCTTGGCTGTGTGAAATCCGCAAGCCGGAAAAATGGCGGCAGTAAACATGAAATCCGTATCCTGACAGTGGCTGACAGACTGGCTGTGAGCACTTACAGCACATTGCTTTAGTCCCCTGTGCCCAAAGCCGCCTATTGGTTTATACCTGACGGGTTGGCAGGGTTCAGTCTCAAACTCACATCACAGCCCCTCCTGCGAACGTCGGGAGACCCAGAGCCATTTGGCGGCGGGTGATCGCATCAGAGACTCTTCTGCACGTTCTCCGCCTCACCCGTTCGCCGTTGAGTCATCCCGCTGCTGCGGCATTCCCTCCACGCCGCGGCGCCACGTGCGGACGGGTAGGCGTGGTCGCAGTTGGCCACGACCTGCCGCACTGCAGGAGCGACGTCTTTCAGGCGGAGGCATCTCGTCTGAGAATTTAATTAAGATGCGGAATGGAAAGGGCGGCGCGCTCCCAGGCGTGCGTGCGTCTGACGGGGCGATTTAACGACAGCCACGCGATTAAACCGCAGTACCACGTCAGCCATAAATTTTACGGGCACATTTAAAAGGAGATGAGGATATAGGATCAGACATACAGGGCCGGTCCTGATTCAGAAAACACACGGGCATTATGGTCACTTACGGGTCCAGCAGAACGACCCATATCAGGGGCGCTGTTGGGGTGCCACCTCAGTCCCGTAAAATTCTTGAACACCCAGTCATTAACCGAAAATACTGCACATAGTGACACCATTCCAAAGGTTTGTTCAGGTCTGTTTGATAGGGAAACTGAAAGGGGCATTCTGTGTTCTGGAATGGAATTTGTTTATTCCAGGTCAGACAACCATGTGGTTCTGGAAAATCCTGGTCCATGATGAGGTGCGCACACACATATATACTGAAGTATGTGTGGTGCACGCACAAGCACACACACACACACACACACACACAAATTGGCTTACATATGGCACATTGTCACACACATGCTGAGTGGCGGGGGGTATTCTTTGAAGGAAAGGTGCGGAGTGGCTAATTTAGCAGAAGCCAGAGAACAAGGAGCAGGGCAGCTGCAGGGCCAGAGATAATTACAGAGCCGTGGCGCTGAGGAGGGTGCGGCTGCCAGGCTGTCAGCCAGGGCCGGCTGGGGCCAGTCGCCGCATCACTCTCACAAAGGCCCTTTCCTCCCAGGCCCAGATGGTAATGGCGTCACTCGATACCCCCGCGCGGGCGCTAGCGATGCTAAAGCTTACAAATCTGGCGTGTGACAACAGCCCGCGGACAGAAAGCCGTCAGTGTGCGAGAGCGGCGTACCGAGCCACACAGCCACCCCTCCCCAGCAGGTCCCCGCCACGCAACTGTCTTCTGCATTCAGGACACACGCCACATGATAACAGTCTGGGAGGGGGGCAGGGACAACAAAAGAACAGCCAAAAACAGAAAACCCTTTTCATGAATGAGCTGTCATAAGTTCAGGTTTCAGGCTATTGACATTGCATGGCGGCATGAATCATGATGTCCCCTCATGACAGGCTAAGCAAGAGAGGAACATGGCTGGGAGTGACCCTGCCCAAGGAGACTCGACGCTGGGAGACCCCACCTAGGGGGACACCACGTCTAGGGAGACTTCACCCTGGGAGACCCTGCCTTGGGAGACCTGGGTCAGCGCTGCCGCACCTCTGCTCTTCACCGGAGTGCTTTGAGGGGGCACTAAGATGCTGGGAGACCATCAGCTAATCTCTCTCTAAGCCAATTCTCCTGGTTTCTAGGCTATATTATCCCCGTAGCCCATGATTTTGGCACAAACTTCACATGTGCAGACAAATTATGTTTGTTATCCGTTAATTTATTATTTCTATCCCACTTTAATGTTTTAACTCAAACCAGCGACCCAGGGCTGATGAATACTGACCAGGAATTCTGGGAAATTTCTGCCAAGAAGCAACAGTGACACCATGGTGGGACACATGTGGGCAGGCAGAGAAGGCTGTGGATCTGGGAGCTGTTCTGCTTTCTGTGCTGAAGGATGACTGCATTTACGGCTAGGACTGGAAAAGCAGACACGTATAAATTCAGGTCTGAGGCTCTTAGCTGTTTAGTTTGACCCTAACCAGCTGTCGAATCCTCTCCCCCAACACCTCACTACACTACACTCCTATGAATCCATCCATAACCTGCCCGCAGCCACCGGCGGGCTATCTGCCTGCTGTCCCGCCTGCCCAGAAACACAGCTAACATTCGGCCAAACAGGTGATGGAGCAGAAGGGCTCCATGCGTTGGGGGTCACGTTGACAACCTTACAATTCCCTGTGACGGCCCTAGTCGGTTTCTTTCCTTGCATCTGGTGTCTGCAGCACTGGGAGGGCCGGACACCCAGCCACGGGCCATTAGCCTGAGCACAGCTAATCGATCATGGCTGAACTCGCTTACATGGCCGGCCTGCTAAGGCGCAGCTCAGCCCAAGCAGAAACTTTGTGAAGATTACCAGCACTCCCTAAATAAGCTTTTAATGTAACTCTGAAGCAAATCAGCCACACTTGGAAGAAACTGCTGATCTGGGACTTTAATTTTCACCCATTTATACAACTGGACATTTTACTGGCGCCACTGTGTGGAAATTCCTGACTCAGCTATAGTGTATGTGGTCCAATCCCCTGGCACTTGTATGAGGCTAGCCCATAACCTTAACCACTGCGCCACCTGTTGCTTGGGTCATGCATTTACTACATCTATGTGCAGTTTGCGGCTACCTCATGCTTTATTGATTGTCTACAGTGGACATTCTTCTTAGACTCCAGAGGAATCCAGCAGGCCCTCATTTCAGAGCGAGGGCCACCTCTGGACAGATGTGTTGGCAGCCCACATGTGGGAGGGGTTTGTTTCCACACAGTTGTCCAAAAATTGGAGCAGTCAAATTGGAGTGAGCTGGGGTCTCGTTTAATTTATAAGCGCCTGACTTTCTGTTTCAAGGTGTGATGAAGTGCCTCTTTTTGAGCTGTGCGATTTATCTTGCCCTTTATGACTTTGCACCACTGAAGAGGGATACAATTTAATCCCGAGTATCCAATGAATATTTTTCCCCCCCCACACCGGCAAGTCAGTTGAGGGAAGAGGGCGCCGCTGGCTATACGGAGACGACATGAATAAACTCACCGCTGTAGTGACAGAGAATCACAATCAATCTTGTGGGCAAAACAAGTTTGCACATTACCATGGGGTCCTTGCATTCTACAGTGTGCACATTACCACGGGGTCCTTGCATTCTACAGTGTGCACATTACCACGGGGTCCTTGCATTCTACAGTGTGCACATTACCATGGGGTCCTTGCATTCTACAGAGTGTGCACATTACCATGGGGTCCTTGCAATATACAGCAGCCAAGATCTTTTCATTGCCCCCAGATAAATGTGCATGTGGCATGTGATGTCATGTACTGGGGGTTAGCTGTAAATGTACATAGGATATTGAAAGAAAGAAAAAAAATCTTCAATTTAAGCTTTAAATGGGTGCTTCTCTCTTGTTCCATAACCTTCTTTTAAATATTGATCATTAAAAAGATGATGCAAATATGTGAGTTCGTATTTGAGACCTGTTTACTTATACCACATCAATCATTTATCTTCTGAGGTTTGTTTCACCCTAAAAGGATCATGAAATCTCCCTTTATCTCCTGGTCAATAAATTTCATTATGGAAGTACTTAGAGCAGAGACCCAAAAAGCTGCAACAGCTTTGCCGTCAAATATTACAGCGTGCATGAAAAAAGAAAAAAAAAAAAAGTATGGAACGTTCCTGAATGTCGGAGAAAGCGTCAGCTCGACAGTCCACTGGGAGGGTGGAGCCTCTTTGTGGCTCCCTCAGGGAAAAATCTCAGCTATCAGGTCAAAATGGCAAATTTTCATCTGATGTTTCCCATCTCAGCCAGTACCAGTTACACCCCTCATACCAAAAATTACCTGACATTCAGGCTGTGTCCTATGCACAGCTACCCAAAAAAAGGCGGGAAAAGGATTGCGCAAATTAGCAGGTTATCATGCAGGGTGGTGGATCTGGGACTGAGGATCATTTCAATAGATTTAGCAATAAAAGAAGCTGTAAGATAGCAACGCGCGCATTTCACAGTGAGGACGGCAGCTCTGCGAAGGCCCCTCCCCTTTCAAACTCCCATCACACCTTTCAGTTAAGCTCCTCCCCTTTAACTTTCGTGCTTTTCCAGCAGTGCGGCTTCGCTGTGTTATTTTAATCCCTCTGCGTTTACCAGGGAATGTTCTGGAAACGGTAACAGATTAAACCAACGGGCCGTGCCCCTTTTGTTCAGCTGCAGATTTCCCAGTCGCCCAAGCAAGCAGGAGCACATTGGGGAAAGCGGCTCTCTTCCAACAGAAAGCAGAGCAGGGCTCTGCCTGGGCGGGGCCATGCTCGGGCTTCTCGCCCGCTGTGGATGTGCAGACACCGGAAATTCACAGTGAATCCCGCAACGACCTGCGGTGTCTGCGGCAGCCTTGGAATATGAGAGACCCAACGGAGCATGGTAATATTTCACATGAACTGATAACTGGTGCACCTGGTGTCAGAGCAGCAACCGAAACCCATTATCAATGCAGAAAAATCCCAGAGACGGTACGATAATCCCCAGCAGGAATGGCTGTGAAAAATCCGGAATGATTTTAAAGTCCAGCATATCTGTCCAGGGGTGTAGGAACCAGGGTTGAGGTGGGCAGGGGGTACACATACCTCCAATATATTTATGCTTAATTACAGGCCCCCTCACCCCCACCCCCAAAAAAATAGACCAATGCCACTAATTATA
>JAODLC010000040.1:5767560-5783859 GCA_026781145.1 Hippopotamyrus pictus | reverse complement strand
GGAGAATGACACGGAGCTGGCCTTTTCAGGAGGGCAGTCTGAAGGCACAGGGCTGTATCGGCTGTGGAGAATGACACGGAGCTGGCCTTTTCAGGAGGGCAGTCTGAAGGCACAGGGCTGTATCGGCTGTGGAGAATGACACCCAGCTGTTTGCCCATTCACGCCTGTCATACACAATATACAGTGTTTCGCCAATTCATTAAAAGATGCTGCAGGCTGGCGTCGACATCATGGCACAGATGTCAATATGGGTCTTCATTAATGAGCCGACTTGAATGTGCACCTTCGGGCTGGCAAACGCTGCCGGGTTGAGATCTTATATAATTACTGTAGAAGGCGGCCTTAATTAACGATACGGCTTGGCAAAAACAGAGAAGTGACCCGCAGACGTGCTCAGACACCCCTCCCTCATCCAAATCATAGCAGCCAATATCTTGGACGCTCTGAGCACAATGTGGGTGTCATAAGAGTCCTCTGTTTATCACAGACGACCACGGCTCTGTCTGCTTTTAAGGATACCGGCGGAATAGCAACTAGGATGTGATTAGAATCTATGCAAAGTGCCTGAACAGCAAGCAAATCAAGTGGAATTCAGACACGCTTTCGTGGAGATCCGGCTGCCGGCGGAACACGGCGCATTGCAAAGAGGCAGCGCATAGTCACAGCACGATGGATGCAAACACTTACAATTATGATTGTATGTGGACACGTGGTCGATTGGCTGACACAGGCTAAATTAATACCCCTAATAATGCAAGCGAAGGGGGGGCACGTAAGTGAAATGAAAGTTGAAAAGTAATACTGCATTTGATACTGTAGATTTGGACTTGAAGTACAGTTTGCGAAACTGCATCACTTTAACACTTGATCCTTGCAGTCAGGATTGCGATGACACAGGACACACACAAAGAAGCAGAAGATATGAGGCAGGACACAGCCCCGATGACACCACAGGCCATCTCTGGACACAAACGCAGAGATAAGGCGACCTACTGTGAGCAGTATGCCATTAAAATCAGGACATGCAGCTCGGGTGCCGGCTGGACGCAGACGCGTGAAGGCATGGAGCAGTCGCGCAACTGGCCACCATACAGCACACGTCAGGGCGGCTTAATGCATCATCATTCAGAGACGAGCGCAAATGCGTTTTATTATTATGGATGCATGGCAGGCAAAACGGTGCTGCTACTTCTGCCTAATTCACATTTGCGAATGAATTTTCATTCAGCCCTCTCTCTGGAACAAAATGTTTATTTCATTTGGAAAAGTGAGACATTTGATAGAAGTCTTTCTACTCCCAGATCATTACCCATGAAGTCCGGAGTCATAAATGCACCCATCCATCCCTTTTTCAGAACCAATCATCCACCGACTCTGTCATACACCCTAGAGAAAACCTGAGTAAGGCTGTTTACTTGGTTTTTTACCCTTGCGCCTCCTCAGGCTCCATCATAGCATTTTGATGTATGTTCATAAATCTGAATGAATTAATTTTGGAGATAAGATAAGGAAACACTCTTTCTTCTTTTGGCATTATGAAAGACCCCACGAGAGTATAAATCATGATTTTCGGTTATGGGTAACATTAATGAACATGGCTATCAGAAGCAACATCCAGTAAGCCAGGCCAGTCAAGGGCTTCTGAGATCCGTTCGTGATGTTGCCTTCCTGCCTGCCTTTTCACCGTCACTTATACATTCTGATATACTTCTCAGCGAATACAGTACTGAGCTGAAAGAAGATACGTGTAGGAAGCAACGGGATGAGCGTACCTCAAGGCCCGAAAAGGGGGAGTTTGCGGGAATCGATAAGAAGCTTTTCATTATGTGTGTTTCATTTCGGTTTGACGGGGCGTCCTGCCGTGATCCGGAGCGGCTTCAAAGCGTGTCTTCCCTCGCATCCCACGGTGCGGATGCCACACAGGGCCGTATCATCTGTCCGGCTGTCAGAGGGAGCCAGTGTGTCCTAAACCGAAACTCGGAGATGAGATAGCGACTGTCGGGGAGACCGTGGGGGGGCGTGCCGCTGGCAGCCGACATCCTGGAGGCCGGCGCCTGATGTAGACCGCAGGGGAATTCGCCGCTGTCATGAAACATTACGGATGAGTTGGGGGAAAGAAAGGCGAAGCAGCGGTTTGCCCGTCTTCTGCTTCAGCAGCCCGGATTCTTTACACCATAGATACCTCATAAAGCGAGGAGCAGGAGCAAGCGGCACACTTTCCGAGACCCTTCTCCCTCTCTCTACTCTCCTGCTACCCCGGCATTAGCACGTTAGCCCACTGTCTCCCACGATGGTGGCACTTAACGGGCTGCTCGCGTTTGCACTTTGGAAGGCGCGCCGCGCACCGTACAGCGTCCACCGCGGCCTCAGGGACCCAGAGGACAGCTGTCGACCTCCGCAGGAAAAGACGGATGCCTCTGCGTCTGAAGGAGCACCATTACTATACTCAGCCAGGGCAGCAGGATGAAGCCACACCCAGCCGTCCCTGCCCGGACCGGGGATGAGGAATTAACTTCTGCACACAGTCAGCTCTCCTATTTAAAGTTTTATCAGAAGTCGGGGAGCCCATTTTTCTACACTCTTTTAACTGATGGAGAGTTGTGCAGGAGGAAGCAAAATGCTCCACAAAAGACACAGACAACTGGACGCTGATAATTAAGGCGGGAAATTGCATCGCCCTACACCCAAGAGCGCAACCAGGAGGACTTGCAGAGACCTGCTTCCATGCACTCAAGGAATAAGACTTTGGTTATCCCGTGAGAGCCAAAGTTCTCTTTAAATGGGCGTAAAAACACACCATGAAGAGAAATAAATAATAAATGGACTTCAGTTATTAAAGTTTTCCGTTTCCTGCACAATGACTGTACACGTGGGTCTTAAACACAGTCCAAAGAGGGTTATGTGTTTGTGAGTCTCCTTGTGCGTGTCAGCTCCCGCCCTGTGCACATGCGTTCATGCGTGTGCACGCTCCTGCACCACGGATTCATCCTGTTCTGTAACACAGTTGGCATGATAAATTCGTTGTTTTCCTTATATTCTAACAATAAATATCTACCCTCCTAAAAAATGCAGTGAGAGTTATTATAGTGGATGTGGAGACACAGGATTAAATAATAATCGGATCAGTCAGGCCAGGCTAATGGATGGGGAGGTGGACGGGCCGCAGCTCAGCGTGTGTGTCCCCGGAGCCTGTGAACGCCTATTGGCTTCTCACGGCGGGACAGGAAGAGGCTCATCTAAAGCAGCACTGTTGTGATCACACACATACACATGTGGGATGCAAGGCTGTGGAAGGTGAGCCAATCCACCTCCACACACACACACAGTATAAAGGCATTCTGACAAAGAGGTGAGAAAGCAATTTCTCCAGTGCCTTGAATCCTCATAAATGGAACAAAGTCCACCTCACGAAAACTCTCCATCTCATCTCCAGCAGACGGCAGAGAACAGGATGGGACCGGATCTCCCACTGACACACAGAGACAGGTATGGCTGGCTGGTCGTTGGTGATTTACAGCGAACCACAGGTGGCAAAACGCACAGGGGACACCAAGCCCTCTTCAGGGTGTCCTGACCCCATGCGAATAAAGCCCCAAAGAGCTACGGATGAGATAAGAAGGTGAAGATCTACTGGAGATCCCGTCCTTATTTGGTTGAAGGGTAGCGGTGTCCCCCAGGGCCTTGGTAGCAGATGGAGTAGAGATGTTATAGTTACGAGGTAGACAGGTAATTAATTATTTCAGTATAAATGAGTTCAGCCAGCTGGGAAACAGTGATTTCTCATATAAACGGGGGCTTGGGGTAGTCAGAAAGGAGCCGCCAGTGCTTCTCATTGAATCTGGTGGAAATGCAGAATCCTCAACTGCACATTAGTATCTCCGAATCATTAGCTACTAAGTATCTACAATTATTCTGAAAGCATTGGAATCCAGCATTAAATTCAGCTACAGCTTTCAAATGTGACAGGTGACAGAAACAGGGTATCAAAGTCAAAGTTTGATGGCACTTAACGTGCACCATCAATCACTGCTTGGTTTCACCCAAATGGAAATGGTAAAGGTAACCAATGAGAAGCCTGGATCTAGGGAAAGCAGAATTGTGAGAAGTGTAAGGGATCTTTCAAGACTGATTGGAGGAACAAAGGATATATCCAAATCAGAATGAACTTCAGTTCTGTCATAAATGTGTAGGGGATTGAGTAAGTGTGTCACACTGAGATTAAGGGGAGAACAACCATCTTAGAAGCCAAATGGCAGCCCTATAAAAAACGTGGATTTGAAAAGGGATTGACCTTTGTGCCAACACAACTGAGCGATGTTAAAAATGGTATAGCACCAGCCAAGTCAAGGTTAAAAAGCAGCCTGACAACAGAAAAGGAATGAAAATTCACAACTTTCGGTAGGGAGAGACACTCGTGGTCTGACTGACTGCCAGATTGGGATTTTATCTAAGGGACTAAACTTTGCTCTCATCGCTAATATTTTCCAAGAGAAGGAAGTCCAGCATCATGGCCACTCTGTTACCTTTTATGATAAATAAATTAAACCAGAGGTAGGAAACCTGGTGTTTTAAAAGTCAGGGGAATAAAACACCCACATAAAGTCCTTTTTAAAATGGATCACAAGAGCTAAGTCAGTCTCACGGGTTTGGACTGCTAGTACACAAAGGTGCCAAGATACACTGGCTCAAAGATTTTTAAGACTTTTATCACCACCATCCATACATATAATGTGTATATGGCAGCTTGTAACAGCATCAGCAGAAAGTTCTTCAAACACAGCTTGAAATGTCAGAGTTGCCATGTTCCTGGGAAGATCTGCAGTAGGTCACAGCCCGGCTGCGGGATCGGGGACATGTTGGGTCACTCCGAGGCTGCGAATATGACAAGGTCATACAGACGTGAGCAGAACAGAAATCCGCTCGTCCCGACTGGCGTTCACGCTTTAAGGCCTCTCTCCTTACTATCCTCCGCTAAACGTCACACATCGCCCACCTTTTTCCATTCAGCTTGCAGCTCAACCTTTTCCTAGATGGGGTCTGAAAAGGTTATGCAAATTGGCTGCTTACAAACACAGGCTTTTAGACCACTTGTCAGGTTTTATACGCATGTAAATCAGCAGAGCACAGACCGGCGGCCAAAAGCACTAAAACGCAGGCTAATTAAAATGAACTGAACAGATTTAATATACATATTCAACATATTACGTACAAGGGCCATTGGTTTCCAGCACACTTTATTTATATGCGTCTTTTTCTCCAGTTTTTCTGTCATATTATGGCAGAAAGCAAGGCCCAGTCTCTCAGAGAAGACAAAGGGATGTTAAGAGGAGATCGCTTTGCAGTGCCGCTCTCAGGCCTGATCGAGGAGGGACATGATGTCTGCCTGGTGCAACTCTCTGCAAAGCATGGCGGGTAATATACTGTACTTGCGTTTTGTATTACAAAAGTAAAGCAGATCAATAGTCCCCTTTCTTACTTCAGGTAAGGTTACAGTGTGCGCGTATGAAAGTAATGGCCACCAACACAAAGTCATAACAAGGAATGGCCTGATCCTATCTTCATTTTGTCTTGGCGTGTGTTGGGTGTGCCCTACCATGACTACAGGTGAGGGTTTCTCCTCCAGCGCAACTTCAGAGTCAAAGTTCAGGCATCTGTCTCAGTGGCCCTTAACCTTAAATTGCTCCAGAGACTGTCTGACCCTGCTTCCTCAGAAAACAATGCACGTCGCTTTGGACAAAAGCACTCGCTACATGGATCAGACGTAAATGTAAAATATAAATGCACAACGGGTTCAGCATATCTGAAATATCATTCACTGTAGTGACCACATATCTGCAGGGGACGCATTCTGAGACCGACCGCTGATAGGCGAAACTGCGGATAGTAGTTTGTTTTTTCATGTATATACAAACCTATGATAAAGTTTGATTTATAAATTACACACAAAAAGACATCCACAAAAATGACTAATAATAAAATAAAACTATTATAACATTGGGGTCTCTCTGAATGAATGGCATTCTGATGTCAGAAAGGCTGCTCAGAATTGCACGGAATTTAAAGCTTATGAACCATTTATTTTTTAAAAATTTTCCACTTGATATTTTCAGGCTGTGGTAAGTCGAGGATAACTGAAGCTGCGGATACCGAATCCACGGACATGCGAGTCCCGCGATATCTGCAAAGCCACGTTTTTAGCACACACAGACACAGGTATAGATGGAAGGATTTCAATTTGAGAATAAGTTGACGTTCAATCCACAACAGCTCCCTGCAGGCTCACTGCCTATGCAGTTACTCAATTGGACACTGCAACAATATGTAATGGAAAATAAAATAAAATAAGTCAGTCTTGCTATCCTGCAGACGTGAGACCTGTGAGCTTAACACATTTCAGCTCTCCCAGCAGCCATCCCATAGAAACCCAGAGTCCAGCACTCTAGTTGCACTCTACCTGAGTTCCTTGCAGCCGTACAGTTGGTGGCTTTTTTCCATGGTTAAGTCAACAGTCTTCTGGGAAGAAGTGCTGGGTTCAGTCAGATCAGCAGTGGCTAAAAGCTCTCCCCCTAAGGCCCCCTGCAGGTGGAGAGAGGAAGAGCATTCAGACACGTTAACGGCGTTCAGGGCATTTGAGTCTTCAAATACATCCTCCTTTAGGCACCCAAGAAAGCCAGGACACACGTACCCTCAGAAAGGCATCATGGGAAATGACATCGAGAGGGGTGATAGAGCTTTTTCTGCAGTGTGAGGCCCTCAAATTGCCAAGCTCTACGTTCTCATGGCTGGTATATAAAACCTATGATATAACAATTAAAGGTGCCACAGAATGCATTTTTTCTTAAATTGTTCTCTGCTGTCTACACAGAAGGTATGTAAACTTGATTTGGTGGAATAACATCTAGAAGAGGTTTTACAAGCATATTGACAACCTGACAATTTAGCCCTAGAATTAAACTCTTTTCCCTTTTTTGGTGGGTTCATTAATATGTTCATAAGCTTCATTAGCTCTGCTCTGATTGGCTATTTTACAGTAAGGCACTGCAATGGAGCATTTAGGCATCCAACCATATACATCTGGCCTGTATCAGAGGAGGAATCGGAGTTTGAGGAACAGCCAGTTGCTTGCAGACTGCAAATGAATGCTTTTGATATTTTAAGTTGTCATTTAATGTTACTTGGAACAATTTGCTGCATGTAACTGTAACAGTCCCGCTGCAGACTAGACACAACATTAACATCATCATAACATTGTTTTCAGGATTGTAACAAGAACACTGAATTTTTCATCTCACACAAGAGGTTTTATGATACAAGCTTCGTTGTGCAAGTATTATCAAGAACTCCAAACAGCAAGCTGAGCAGCTTGTAAATGTGTTGTTTGTAATGAATTTGGAGTTATGCTTTCAAGTTTCCATTAAAAAAAAAAAAACCTACTACAGCATCAATTAGATATTTGCTTAGCTAACCAAAAACAGGCTATGGGAAGTACAGAAGCCTCTTCAACGTCAGTACCACAGACCTCGTAATGTTGTTTACTACTTCCCTGCCAAACTGGGGTACGTTTTCTCAAAAGCACAGTTGCTAGCAATGTTAGCGACATCCCCATCACAGCCTCGAAAGGCACACACATACTTACAGCCTGCCATTTCTGCAGTTGTCTTCCGCTTCGTTCCTCACAATACCTGCACAACTGTTGAAGTCCTAAGGTGCATGTCAGTAAGTTGAAAGTGGCCTGGCATATCTTAAGTTTGGGGGTATGGTTAACACTGTTACAGTCTAGGAGTTTTGAAACAGTCCATTTCACCTCCTTTTCCATAGAAATGAATTATATTTGAAAAGAAGGAATATCAGTGTTTGAGATTCATGGAATGTGATTTCCATGTACGAAGTACCTTTTTTCAACAATACTGAGTAAAGTCAGATTTTCTTTCTATGGTACCTTTAATGTCAATAAAAGATTATTATTCAGTATGTTTTAAGTAAATATTATTAAGTAAATGTGTTCACACATCCCTGAATACACATTTCTTGTGAACATGCACAGCTATTGTCTGCATGCCATAAGGATCACCAACCAGTGTCGTCACTCAGGAGATCAGCCCGCACACACTGTCCCCAAATCGATGGTGTTAGTGTCATTATATCCCGATCACTCTGGATGGGGGCAGGATGCCAGTTTCCCATACTGACAGGCACAGTCCCCCCCACCCCCTCTGACAGAGGAAGCTGCAGTCCCTGCACGCAGCAGAGCCGCTTTTAATGCACCGCTTCAGAGATGCTAGTGACTTCTCAGGCGTGAACATGACTGTGACCCCAGGGACACTTCAAGTCATATCCCATTTGTGCCGGAGATATTTCCGCGTGGGTAAACAAATGCGCCCGTGGTAAGAGGCAGAGCGCCCGACGAGGGAAGCGCATCAGTAAGCGGCACGCAGTCACAGGCGATCACGCTCACGTCTGACACGCGTCACAGGGGAGGGAGCTAGGGCTCTGATTTTCGGCTGATTGTGCTGTGATGGGGCCTTTTATAAGAACCCGGTTCTGCTTCTGGCCCCGGAATGAGGAAATCTCAAGGGCACAAGCACTTTGGGTCTACCCCCCCCCCCACCCCACCAATCAGTGTACAGGGCCTGCCTGGATCATGAAAACATTCTGATATGTATATACATATTGGGGCTATTGTAAAAAGAAAATCAATCACAGTTTTCTGTTATTAATCACGACTAATCACACCAATAATGTAGGACTAACAAAGAGGAGTATATAGGTCACTGTCACAAATTCATTATCATAAACATTTTCTCTAATTTATAAAACTGATTTGAAGAGAGTCTCAAATTATACAACTTCATTGTATAAACTGTCAATGTCGGCCTATGGGGTAGGTAATCAGTTTTGTTATTTATTTCTGCAATATATAAAAGAATTTCTTCAAATCCAGAGCAGGAGTAACTGAGATGAAGAAAGAAAATGAAAAAATTAAACTAAGCAAACATACATATTGTCATTCAAATGGAATGTTAACTGATCGACTGTATTTAAAAACAATTTATGTATTTTTGTGTTACTGACTTTTGCTACGTATTTGGGGAGAATGGTTAAAAATAAATAAATAAATCAGCAAATCAACAAATGGAAATCTTAACATACCTAAAAAAAATTGCAAGCTTCTGTGAATAACATATTTCAATGGATAACATTTATAACATTTGTAAATAACATTTGTTCAATGGATTAACTTAAATAATCTGTACATCACAAATTTATTTCCAACAAAATTACAACTTGCAAGAAAGTACACACCGAAAAAGTGGTCCCCATATTTAAATGACAGAATGGTCCCTACAATGTACTATATACACATCTCTCTCTCTCTCTCTCTCTCTCTCTCTCTCTCTCTCTCTCTCTTTCACACACACACAAACACAGAGTACACGGTCATTAAGGTAACATCCATCCATCATCCATCATTCAGGTCAGGTTTGCAGGGGCCCCACAGTCGCTCAGGCAAAGCAGGAGACACCCTGGATGGACAGCACACAGACACAATCATACACTACAGCTAATTCAGAGACACCAATCAGAGTAGCAGCATGTCTTTGGGCTGTGGAGTACAGGCCCACTGAGCCACCACACCGGCCCACTGACACTCCCAATTCCTTAAGAGGCACTCCTGCCAGTAAACATGTCAAACAGAACATTTTGATGTTTTTACCACTTTGGAGAGGAAGTAAACCTGGGTAAGGGTGGGCATCCCACAAGGCATGGGGCATGTTAAACGTGCATTTTTAGAGGTTGTCCAGCCTCTGGCAAGTTGTGAACCAAAGTCTGAGTTGGTCCCTCACACTACAGCAGGGGTCTAGAGAAACATACTGACTGTGTTGTAGATATGCATGCTCAGTTTAGGCATATTCACAAGGAGAAATGTTAGTTAAAATACAAATCCTATTAGTATGAAAGCATGAGGGCACTGTAGTGAATTTCCAGACCATCTTTCTGAATTTGGCATAGGACCAGCCTTAACATCATACTCAGGTGCTCAGCATCTTCACACTCAACATGGCCATGGCCGGGAGTCAAAGGAGTTATCCTGGAAGCGCTGTAATGTACAAACATACTCTCCTCATCAGGGAGACCTGCTCGTTAAGCTCAAGACTCCCAGAAGAAAACACAGAGCGGCTGGACACGACAGCTGGTTGGAGTATGCAGCAAAATAGAAAGAGCACAGTCACGCTTAAATGTCACGCAGACTTCCGCTTTCAAAGGCATCGATGGGATTAACATGGCTTTGAATCCCGAGGGGGTGAGGCCACGGAGCCCAGGCGACAGCTGCATGGTTTGAGCAAACAGGAAGTGGGTGACACTGGTCAGATAATGAATCTGTGGCATCGACAGGACATGGGCCTCAATATCTAACTACCAAGAAAAGGTGACAGACGTCATCTGTACTGGTCTGTACACCTTCTTGCTCCTTGCAGAGCCTGGGTATCTCCTGGGTGTTTTCAGCAGAAGTCATATATGCTTTTTGAAGGATGGATCTTCACAAGGGAAGAGGCCGTTTCAGCTTAATTAAAAATGCAATCACGTCACGTAGGCAAGCAGTGGAACCGTTGTGTATGGTCATATAGCATTTATAAGGTCAGCCAAGGTGAGGCGAGGGAAATGCTGTTTGCTGTCAGTATTATCACAGGCTGCTTGTGGATAATCGGTCCCGATTCCAAACGTAGCAGCTCAGTGAATTTCACCGAGCGGTAGCCGTGACAGTCATTTCTAACCTGGCCGACTGCACATATTATAAGTATGTGAGCTCTGACAAGGCAGCCGGCTAATGCAACTTAATTTATGACTTTAGAAAAGGCGTAATTAAGGGTTCATTTGTCAGAGAAAACGCGGAGCCCACGCTTACCTGCTAAATGTGTTCATGCTGATGAAAATATCATGAACTTGCACATGCTGCTGGATATTTATAAAAGCGCAAGTCTGTCCGCGAAGGGCAGCGGCTAATTAGCGACAAAGACAGCCGGGCATGAGAGCGACGCCCTTCTCAGGGCGGGACTCGCTGTTAAATTCACATTAACGCTCATATTTGAAAGGAGCGTAATTGAATTTGGGAGCGTGATACGGTGCTACAGTCTTATCAGTCTCCCTCCAAAACGCGTCGCCTTGCTCCCCACCGTAACGATCTTTTAAAAGACACTTTAATGTAACAGCTGTGAGGAGCCCTGCGGTCTTTTAAAAACTCGCTGCGTGTCCGCGTAGCGGCGTCCAGCACGCGGTTCGGGCGATCAGGCGCCCTGAACGCGCCGAACCAACGACCGCGCCGGGGGTGGAACCGACCCCCACAGCACCTTGTGCTCTCTACCTGTTACGTGCAGCAAATATGTTACCGGCCTTTTGGGTTATATTAACTTCGATTAGATTAGATGCACTTTATTGATCCCAGGGAGAAATTCTTGAGCATGCAGCAGCAAGGTACGTCGAGCACTGATGAGCATAGATTTAGTGCAAAATAGACAAATCTGTACGTAGTGCAGACAAGTAAACGCGGTGCAATCAAAAAGTGCACAGTAAACAAATAGAATCCTGAAAAGAGATTTTTTTTGAATATTAATGAAATAACAGTAAATATGAAATAATAATAATAAATTAGCAGATGATAACATGAAATTAAAAACAGATGGCACCGGACATTAATTGCAAAGATGGGTTGCTTCCTGATGCGTTATGGCTGGGGGTGGCGGTGTTTTTTAATAGATAGAACATTTTCAAATTTAAGCTTTTTTCACAGTTAACTTTGAAAGTGTCCAAGCTGCTTGATATCCTGTTTAATTTGCAGTCATGGACTGTGAGCAGCCAGGCAGCCTCTGTTGTTGTTACTGCACCATCCTGGGAGACTCACATTCTCCCTTTCTATCACTCACAATGGACACAGTTAAGGACGGGATCTGCGGTCCTCGCTGTGATAATCGATGTAGGACGTTATGAGCTGCATTCCTGAACAGCATCGATGATGTTTCAGCAGTGACCATTAAATTAGATCTGTGTTAATGAATCACCCCTCAAAGCCTCTGCCGGCCACAGGCTCATTAAAAAGTCTCACTCAGAACAAGCGCACAGGTGCATGTCAGGTGCACAGGGTTAAATGAGCAGGAGGGAATCCGCTTTTTAATAACCTGGCTCTCATTAGCGGCCCTGGGAGCGACGGCGGCGGACTGCCGGATACGTGCGTCAGGGAATGATAGAGTCTTGATGAAGAAGGCGTCTCTAACCAGGCGATATTTTTTCTTTCTTTATCTTTACACTTTTAAGCGCTCCAAACAGACGTGTGAATCGCACCGCCTTAAAAAGTCCGGGGGCTGCTAGATGTCCAGTCCTGGTAATGGCCAAACTGTGTTACCAGTCAGTAGACCCCTGATTCACCTACTTCATGTCCCTCCCCCCACTAACACACACACACACACACACACACACACACACACACACACACACACACACACACACACACACACACACACACACACATATATATATATACACATGACATACATTAGGTATCTATAGCTTTGCAGGGACTCTCTGTTCATTTCTACTGGCATAACCCAAATCCCAACAATGATAATTTTAACCCTTAACCATAAGTACCAAACAAAACACAAGACTTTTGACATTTTTAGTGGTTTGATTTCACAGATTTTTGTAAATTTGAGCTTTCCCTTGTGGCAATCGAAATAATACCCCCACAAGGTCAAAATAACAGGTTTTTATCGTAATGTGGTACATTTGGTCCCCACAATGTAATATATACATATCCACACACGCACCGGCATATTTGTGCGACACACTCGTCACCGCGAGCGACAGCTGGTTCCTCAAACCGCTACTATCCTCGTAAATCACAGGAGGCCAAATTGGCCCCAGGGGTGGGTGTGGACACCAGGGCCTTTAACAACCCCCAGTAAGCACGGCAGCGATTTATCCAGACAGAGAAGGCATATTAATAAAGTCTGCCGAGCAGTTTAAGAAGCCGTCTGTCATTCTAATGTCCAAACTGCTGTTAGGACACGGAGTATCGTTAAAGTGAGTGATAACACGGGGATGACATGGGAAAACACCAGCGTCCGCGGAGCAGTGAGGCACGGAAAGACGGCTGTTCATGTACAGCCTACAGTCCAAAGGAAACTATTTGGTGCTCAGTGACACTGTTCCACAGTTCGAATAAACATTACCATGGCTATAAAGTCTGATGTAAGTGATTTTAAACATGATCTGACTGTTGTTCCAACACATGGTCGTTCCAGCATCTCAGAAACAGCCAGCCCTTCTGGGAATTTCACACGATGGTGTCTGGGGTTTATTAATAATAATAATAATAATAATAATAATAATAATAATAAAACAACATCCACTTGGCTTCAGTTATGTTGCCGGAAAAAACCTTGTTACTGAGAGAGGTCAGGTGAGAGCAGCGAGACTAAATTAATAACTAATAATTAATAACAATAATTTCTGCTAATAAATGCTGGCCATACAGCTCAACAATATCAGAGAGACGGAAGAGTGAACTGGCTTCCAGGCATGAGGGCGCTTCTGCTTTCTCTCTCAACTTCTTTAATATGTAGTTTTCATACTTTCAGTTTTATTGAGTATATATTTATGCACATATAACTATTTCTAATTTTTCATACTTTATGTATATTTCATTTTTAAAGTATTTACTTTCATATTATATATATAAAATTAAATTATTACTATATATATATTTATGTTCGCGTCAAAGTATGTTTCCCGTCCTGTCATTAACGTCATTTTGCCGTCGCTGCCAGTCTTTCCCATGTGTTTAGTGCTGTTTCTCCCAAGAAACCCGAATTTTCCCCGTATCCCTGGACTCCCGTGCTTCCCTTCTCGTCGTGCCTTCCGCACTTCTCACACTTAAAGTATATGGGTTGTATATTTATATATAAAAAAATGTATGTTAGCAGCAGTTATTGTCTGTGTACACAGTCACTTTGAGCTGTACAACTCCTTCACCCTCTACATCTGTGTGTTTCATTCTTTTACCGTGTGTTGTTGTTTCTACCATTGTATTTTTCGAGTTACTGTATGCCTAAATTTCCTTCTGGATTAATAAAGTATCTGTCTATCCGTCCGTCCATCTATCCATCTATCCATCTATGTATCTATAGCTAACATGAAGGGCAAAAATACGGCGTGTAGAATGACGTCTCTGAGCGCGCAGCTTGTCAGCCCTTGGAGTCGGATTGGTTCTGTTAAGCGAAACGGGTCGTATCTGGGAATCGCTGGGTCTCCTAATGAAGTGATTTTGGCTTCGGTGATACAGAAGTCAATAATAAACAAATCCCATGATTCCCAGCCTGCTGCTGCTAGGCAGGGACCAAGGCAGAGTGGGACAGTGACAGGGGGGAAAGGGGCGCAGGCGGGAGGGCAGCCAACAAGCTGGCCTGGCCCCTGGGGGATTGGGCAGGTGGCCCCGCATGATGGATGCCCCCGCAGCCCTGGGCTCCTGATTGGGTCCATGAATCAACATAATAAGAAAGGGGGGAGGGGGGCGACTGGAGATGCCCAGCTTCACAGGACCTGCAGGCTGAAGCTGATCCATCAGCACCAGGTCACAGCCCATCTCCACTGTCCTTGACACGCCGTCATGCTGCGCCTGATGTAACCCATCTCCTGTGAGCCACTCCAGCGTCACATGCATACGTGTGGCTGAAACTGTGACTTCTCTCTGATCCCAATTCCTAGGTGTATGCTTCTACTTACGGCACCTGCTTTCCTTAAACACGTTCCTAATTTTGTAGTAACATAGGTGTGAGCTGTCAGACTGCGCTTTGTCTGCAATGAGATTCAAAACAGACCTTAGGGTGCAAATTAAGGTGAAATAAAGAGAAAGTTATTATTGTGGAATAAACAGGAATTACTAAAAGGATGGAGGACTGCTCCTAACCTAGCTGAATCTGAAGGCACTGATTACTTAGGATGGTATGTGGTCTTAATGCTTTGGATCAGAAGGTTACTGGTTCCAATCCCATGGCCAGCAGGGTGATGCCAGCATTCACCCCTTGAGCAAGACCCTGGATGCTGGCTGATCCTGCACTGTGACCCCTGAACTTGATCTCGACCCTTTTCTATGTCCATGTCTGTCACAGACAGCAAGATGGGATAGGTGAAAGGACAATTTCCCTGTGGAGATCAATAAAGCATCACTATTGTTTTCTGCTGCATCCAGATGATAGTCGATGCTGGTCAGCTGTTCCTCCCTGTGTGAATGAGAAGACCCCACCAATGGCCATGGCATCGCTCTCGACCCACCCCGACTCGCATCGCTCACCGCCACCCTTCGGAGTATTACCGGCAAACAAACGTGACGGCCGTTGCACTGGGAGAGGAGTCGGCCTGCCTTGCAGTGCTGATCGATATCACTGCAGAGGCCCAGCCACCCCGCTGTGTGGTCAGTCGCTCTGGAGTACACCGCATTGCGTGTGTCTTCTGCAATCACGTGAATAGAGCATGGACCCCCCCAGGGGGTGTTCTGAGACACCCAGAACCCTGCCCCCATCACTACAGGTGGACCTGACTGCAAAGTGCTGCACATCCTGGGTGATGCAGTCCACAGAAGCTATTAAAAATCACTAATAGCATCTTCCATGAGGGGAACAGGTGGGGAAAAAGGTCGAATGTATTTAGTCTGTCTTGAACGTAGGTCAGTATCAGCAGTGAGGGCTTCATTTTCTGAGATACCGGATAAAAACAGACACAAGCATGATTAATCTGAGATTTACGGCGGTGTGTTTCAAAGCAGAGGGCCTGCCAGTAAGGGATCTGCAAGCAAAAGGGTAAACGATCCCAAAAGGACAGATCTGAGAGAGGAGGCAGTGAAGCAGCAGACGGGATGTGGATCAAATCTTTCTCTCTGAATGATAACGAAGCCAAAGCTAACAGCCTGACCCGGAGCTGGCCTGGGAGATGGGGGGCAGGGCTGACTGCACTGGAGGGGGGCATTTAAGAAAAGCATTAACATAATTCAGAGAAAAACAGCGTTTTCTATATTAACAAAATAAAATTTATCCTTTTACATCCATCCATCCACCCATTCATCCATCCATCCATCCATCCATCCATCCATCCATCCATCCATCCATCTTCTCCTCCTAATCAGGGTCATCAATCCCACTATAGGCAATTTAGAAATACCAGTTAGCTAAACTGCATGTCTTTGGCCTGTGAGAGGAAACCAGAGTTGCCAGAAGAAAGTGGCATGACAACATGCAAACATCCCCCCCC
>JAODLC010000040.1:5741948-5767460 GCA_026781145.1 Hippopotamyrus pictus | reverse complement strand
CCCCCCCCCCCCCCCCACACACATACACCTGTACTAATATCGTACATTTATTTCTATGGACAAGACCCTAATCTCAACACTGACACCCTTAACCCCTACCCAGCCCTGACATTAACCATAAATAACCAAACAAAACACAAGTATTTTGGCATTTTTAGTTTTCTGGTTGCAGTCACTAAAAAAACGGTCCCCACAATCAAAATAACAGGTTTCTATCACAATGTGGTGACATTTGGTCCCCACAATGTAATGTATACTTGGCCCACACACACGTGTACTCACAGACACAGACACACACACAAACCCCACTCCCTCTCCTTTGACAGCCTTACCAATTTATCAAACTGCCAGCTGTAACACTGAGAGAATTCAGCACGACTATAACATGGAGAAAAAAATAAAGCTAGTTACTCCCTAGTTAAATCTGCCAACCCACTACCACAGAAACGTCACTGCAATGCCAGCTGCCCGACTGTTTATTAAGCTGGCCTATAGCATCACAAATGTAGCTGCAGTGGTTTCAGTTTTATGGTTATTCGAATGCCAAGCAGCCATGTCGAGAATCTGTGCTAAAACACCAACACCGTAAACCAGTAACGTTATTAGGCTGCTCTCTCAGGGCGCTAGAAGACGAAGTAACCGAAATGACAGAGTGAAGCTGGCAGCAGCACCCTATACCCGGGTACACGGCTCCTCGCGAGTGCGGATCCACCAAGGCTATCTGACGCACACTCCCCCGAGTGACACCTCTGAGCTCCTTTTCGCAGCTGAACTACAGACAGCCTTCCCAGCAACATCCCTAAATAAACCACGACCAGCTGAGATCCAAGAACAGCCGTCATCGTGGCCTCCTGTTCGCTTCTGAAGTTCTCCGGGGCCACTCCCGGCTGCGTGTCCCCCTGTGCCAGAAGAGGGACGAGAAAGCCGGCTCCTCTCACCACTGCCGGTCGGAACATTATCACTCCACGGCCAATATCCTCGGTACGCCAGCGTGGCACTACTTCACCCACAGAAGTCTCGGGCCTATCGGGACGTGGAACTACTGACTACCCCCTGGTGGCGTGGTGGTGAAGCACATCCCAGGTTGGAACTGAGACAAAGGCCCTCAGGTACGACAGAGTCCAACCAAGAGGTAACAGCAGGTGACAGTGACAGGTCCAGTAGTGTTACTGCTCATCAGGTGAGGACTGTCAGAGTGTGCTGTGACACTGCGCAGGAAACACCCTGTGGGGGGAACGCCCTATGTGGGAAACACCCTGCTGAAGGAACATCCAATACGGGGAATGCCCTATGCGGGGAACACCCTATGCTGGGAACGCCCTGCTGAAGGAACGCCTTATACAGGGAACACCCTGCTGAAGGAACGTCCTGTGGGGGGAATGCCCTATAAAGGAAATGCCCTGCTGAAGGAACACACTATGCGGGGAGCGCCTTGCTGAAGGAACGCCCTATGCGGGGAACGCCCTGCTGAAGGAATGCCCTATGCGGGGAACACCCTACGCTGGGAACAGCCTGCTGAAGAAACGCCTTATACGGGGAACGCCCTGCTGAAGGAACGGCCTGCTGAAGGAACGCCCTGTGGGGGGAACACCCTATAAAGGAAACCTCCTGTGAGGGGAACGCCCTATAAAGGAAACGCCCTGCTGAAGGAACGCCCCATGCTAGGAATGCCCTGCTGAGGGAATGCCCTATACGGGGAACACCCTGCTGAGGGAACGCCCTATACAGGGAACATCCTGCTGAAGGAACGTCTTATGCAGGGAATGCCATGGCCAGGAAACGCCCTAAGTACGGAATGCCATGCTCAAGGAACGCTCTATATAGGGAATGCCCTATGTGAGGAACGTGTGCAAGGAACACCTTGCACAGGGAACGCCCTGCTTAGTCATCATGAAGAGCCCTGACATGTAGGCCTGCACACGCATGCCCCCCTCCAAAACCCCAGGCACAGGATGCTGATCATGTGCCGCTCTCCCTGCTCCCATGGCCGTCCGCCTCACCCCGCCGCCCACAAACCGCCTCCGAGGGCCAGACCAGCCGCGTGGAGTCTGGGGAAGGCAGACGAAGTGCATTAGAGAGAGGAAGCAAAAGAGACATAATAATGACATAAATGAAAGATGATGAGCTGTAAGGCTTTGCTTACAAGCTGAGACTGGATGAGAAATCCCAAGAGCCTGTCAGCGTTTACACAAGCGGGTACGAGGCTGGTGCCCAGGCCGTGTCACCGAGAGGTCCTCTCACCACTGCAGCATCCATGCACTAATCACAGTGCGACAGGAGCTGCTTCAGGACACTAATACATTTCTTAAATTTATTCCAATCACTTTCTCCATAATCAGTTAGCTTTAATGGCAGCCCTGTGTAATTATTCCTGTTCCCACGACCAATTATAATACTGACAAAAAATGCTCCGCAACTCAGTGCTTTTATCTCATGCACAATACATGTCCTGTCAGCCCCCCCTGGACAGAGAAACCAATTTATCAGCAATGCACCCCTAACCGGGTAAGATGTCTGATCTGACGGGGAGACATCAGTTTGCACCCTGCTGTTCCTCACATGTCCTCATCTGAGATTAGTCACACGTCATTCCTAATCCTGTCTGACACTCCCTAGCAACCGGTTCACCAACACGGTTTCTCTCCTTCGCGAAGTGAAAACCGAACCGTTGGACGCACCCCATTCAGAGAGCGTTTCATTCATATCATTACGGGACTGTTATCTGTGACTGCATGTTTACTAGATAACCGCAGAGAAATACGATAACAGCAGTTTTACACGGGCATCCCATCCGGTGTGGCCCCGCCCACCTGCCCTGTGCTTCCTGGGACAGGTGGTTTATGGGAAATGCATTGATGGGCGTGACATACATTTGATAGATATGAAGAAGTCAAATACATAATTTCACTGTGATCACAGACATTTCCCCAAACAGCAGGATGTGCTGAGACGCCCACACCTGTCTCCTGCTCTATTATTACTTCCAAAGACATCACACTTAAAAATAAACCATAGTACTTTTACATAGTCTGGTACATAGTTGGTACAGTAAAATGTTGGTGTTGAATGCTTAAGGTCATTGTTAAATGGAGTTCCCCACAAAGACCCTTTATGTTGCGGGTGAAATAACATTAGGCAGATGCCTCAGAACCTGAAACGTCTCTTAAAATCAACACTGGTGAGAGTGGGGGGGTGGCTGAACTGGCACCGAAAGGGTGTGGCAGGAAAGCCTCGAGATATACACACACCTTGCTTACCAAGGCTTGGCTCCGAATGTTTACTACCCTTACTAAATCAACTGGTTGCACTTAGCAGGAATCAATATCACATTATTGGACTCTCCATCGCTGAATTATGTCTGTCTGTTTTAATTTCCCAATTACCTACAGTTTCGCAGAATTAACCATGGCATCTCAGAGTGATATGTTTGAGGGGCTGGCTGCTGGTAATTTGCCAGCCGCATTGTGAAAATGCTAATTAATACACTAATAAGCAAAGAAACACTTAGAGAGCGTTAATTCCTATTCAGAAGAATCACGAAGGCGTTTGGAGGGACGCCTCAAAGACCTAGAAACGACTCGAGAAGAGCAACAGCGAGTGTGATGTGCCTGAACATGCATGGAGACTGTCTATGCAGACAGAACAGCGGCTGGCACGCAGGTGGGCATACTGACAATGTTGAGAAGAGAGATCCTCACTGGCTGGGTGAGTCAGGAGGCCCCATTTATCAGTATTGATTGGCCCCACCTTACCCTCATTCGCACACACACGTCTTTTTCCCCCAGTAACTTGCACACCAGTCTGATACAAGCCTCCAAACTTGTAAGTCAGTCCCATGGCTGTTTGCTGATATGTCCGTCAACAGGGCTCCTCGATTCGACATTTACCTTTGTGTCGTAGGCTCCACTGGATAGGATCTCACCGCGCGGAGTGAAAGTCTGATCTCTGAATGTGCACACATCCTGCTATGGATCGCATCGCGTTCTGGATGCCTAACACAGAGTCTTCCACCAAATGAACCGCTCCCGCGCCGATTGTGGCTGCCAGAATGTGAGTCGGAATGCACCAGTTTGCGGTCAGTTGCGCATTATGGACTGAGTTTTATATTTCGCAGCAACCTGAGTGCCGCTGCTTTCACATCGAACAAACACACATCAAAGCGAAGCTGTTCTCTGCAGTGCGGGCGATTTCATTCCTGACATTTCACTGCCTTTCTATCCATCTCAGATATTATGTTCTGTCTCTTAACACTCTGGTCATTCACAGAGCTGCCGCCTCTCACGCATCTGGCATGACACTCACGCTTTCACACTCTCACGCAGGAAATCTTACAGCAAATCTATATTATTCCATTATAACCCTAAAATTAGCAATGTCGTTTTTAGTTTGCAAACCCTACAGGTGATGAAACTGTTACACACATGTGTGTATGTGTGTACAGCTTTCAGCTGAAAATCTCACTCCACTCCATGTTTAAATTCCCCTGGCTGATACTGTATCACATGATCTCGCTGTCGGCGGTCATGTGATCCCACGGTACCAAAGCAGTATGAAAGTTTCCAGTGATCTTCCTTTTACCTCCATAAACTGCACTCCTCTTTTAAGCTCCTTTAATATTAAATCAATACTGCAGGAGGCTATATATACACTTAGAGAATGGTGCATTATTTATAGACAGAGGTAGCCACTCCCAGACCAGGGAGTGTCCGGTGCACCTGAATGAAGCTGGTGATCTCCCACCGGGGCATTATAACCAGTAGGAGACGGGATACCAGAACCAGCTGATATGCCGGGACATGGTTAACTGACAACAACCAGGTGGATAATAATATCGCAGTTTTCTACCTGTCCATGACTCCGTGTCGTGTAAACTCTGGTAGGCTTGCACTGGCTGTGACCATCTCCCATAAGAGTCATTACGCGGAGCCTTTGTTAAAACTGCTCCACTTTAGTATCTCATTTACAGCTCTCGTCCTGCTCCACTGCCTTCTATATTAATTTGAAAATTAACGACGGTTCTTTGCTGTGAGGCGAAGCTGTAAAATCCCGGACTAATTAAGCTGTAATGGTACCGAAGACATGGCTGTGAGATGATTTTAATTACTTTTTAAAATTAAAAGTAGAATACTGTGTGCATAGAAATTGTCTCTTAACTATATTTATATGACTATAAACATCTGCAAATCTGGCAAGAGCATATTAAATAGACCACGTTCAATATGCGACATGTGAAATGCAGAGCCGGCGTGCTGATGGGAGTTGGAGTTCATGGTCAGGTGGCACAATGTGGGTTTGAGCTTGGCTTGGACTCCATTACCCATAAGTGCCTTAAGAGCAGGCCCTCGCTGAACATCCCTCCCAGGTGTTAAGTAAGAAAAACGTGGCCACGTCAATGCTCGTGCTTTGATGTTATATTATTTAAGGGCCTATAAGAGCAGCCTGAGGGACAAACTTCACAGTGGGGCCTCTTCTCCTACCCCGTGTATAACACACAGTAAGTGACAGGAAATATGCAACTCCAGCTGTTACATTAACCAAAATGATGGCATATTCTAGGATCTTCCCATGTAACTGCCTGTGTGAGGTGTGAGCTGATTGTGACGCCCTTTCAGCAACGTTAAACGTGACATCTGTCACCTGGGCGTGGTAGAGACGGTAATCACTGACTGAGACTGAGAAACAGATACGGCAGCACACACACAAAAAAAAACATATGGCGACGAGAGCTTTGCTGCATGCTGTCTGATCTGTAGCAAACGGGCGCGAAAAACATTTGGATGGCACCTCCACGGGTCGTTTGTGCCTTCGTTAGCAGTGAGATGCTTTGGGAGTTCAATTAATTGGCTCTTTCATAGAGAAATTAGCATTCAGCGGGCGTTTTTAATTTATCTATTATGAAATGCGATTTGGGCATAAATATATAGGTAGTGTGTGTATATATACACACATATATATATATATATATATATATATATATATATAATTATTATTTAGCAAACTGTCAATTGAAAAAAAAACTACAGCCAATTTATTGGACAGGCTATAATTATGTGCAATGTAAACAGAGTAATTATACCAGCGAGATACGTCATATGGATATAACGAAAAACAGCCCAATCTGAAAATAGCTCAGCCCTGTCCAGCTTGCCCACTGAACTGTGTCTCCTCTGTAGACCCCGAGGATTAGCTTTGGTAATGGATGGACCCTAAAATCACAGTCAGATTGATCCTGTAGAGAAATATTACCCCAGCCGCCAGAGAGCAGGAAGCATATAGATCAACAGCAGTGGCAGTAAACATGCTTTTATGGCCTGTGATACAGGGCAGGACCTGTAGAGGGCACCGTCGAATGACTTTATCATTTTACACACTGTGTTAACCCTTCGCTGCATTCACTGCATATGTTAACTCACTGCAGGTCTAAAGCAATCGTAGCATTCACTGCATGCATTCACTCTATGCATGTGGGGACCTGGCAGTGAGGAAAACAACTATTCATACAACTGTGGATGAGTTTAACAGACTTTATTAGTTGGGTCCATCATCTATTTTTTTTTTAAAGGATTATTTTGACCCTAACAGATTCTGGCCCCTTTAAAGGATTTGCACTGCCACCTGCTGAGCAAATTTGGATACAACGGGGAAAACAAAGTAGGTTCCCTGGAGGCAGCGTTACCCTGAACATTTGACTTCTTGACTGACCTTGAGAGGGCGGACCACCGTGACACCTGATGAGTGACACAAAAGCAGTGTGCCATCTTACGTTCGGCTTCGATTGTGCAGTGTGAAACAAGTCACGTGTACAGGACTCTGACCCGGGCTGCGTTTGTTCTATCAGCTGTCATGTCTATTTTGAGGCGGCCCGCACGCTCCGAATGTTTGCATGCCTCACAAAGGGACAGACGTAAGAGTCTCAGAGTGCCGCAGGACCAACATCAGTAAGTAGCTACAATGAGCGATTTTTATACAGGGAAAATATATACAAGATATATAAATAAAAAAAAAGTCACCAGCCTCTAACATGGATAACAGGGTAGCAAAAATTGACCTGGGGGCTGACGTTATGAAAGTTACTGGAACATCATTCTAACTTAATGTTTTATTTCCTATTTGTGACAGTTGTAGCCTTGTAATTGTTTAGACTGCCCTTGGCAATTGAACAAAAAGGCTTAGTGTTGCTTATTAGCAGTTTGTGCTTTTATTTTCAAATTAACATGCAGAGCTGAATGCCGCGTTAAGGGTTATTGTTCCATTAGCAGAGGGACGGCGCTGCTGGCTGTCAGTCACTAACGATAACGGCAGCCTCTCCAGTGTCGGGGCAGCAGTCAGGCAGACGGGAAGTGCACTGTGTTTATTTCAGCCGTGTCTGCTGGTCCTCGCGCTTCTTCACCAAAGGAAATCCCTGCCAGGAAATTTGTAGTGCTTTTGTTGCTGTGCTTTTCTTAAAATTATTAATACTGTTGTTTAGGATCTGAAGACCCACAGAATCTGAACGGACAAATGGTAAGAGTCTGGTTTGTGACATGTATACATCGTCCAATGAAAAACACGTACCTGCATTATTCCAGGAGGGTGAAAAAACACATTCCCTCAGAAACTGTTTAACAAAATAAACCTAAAACAATGTAATCAGACATCCGTAGTACCACAAATAGAAACCTATCTTGACACAGCTGTCAGAGAATGGTTTAATATTTTAAGTGCACTTACTTGGACTGTTGTCAGTAAGATAATAAGTGACTACAACTAATCACGCTCTATTCCATCTATAGTAAAAAAGTCACAGTTGTCAAAATGTGGTCTTACGTGGTTTTCAGCAGCAATGAAATACTGTAATCGTCCCTAAAGATTTAGCACATCTACTCTGGTTGTTGCAGTTGGTCAATAATTACTCTGCTATGCATGTTTGTCCAATGCAGCACTGTCACATTACTGTAACTGTCTAACTGCTGTACCCCAGGTTAACCACATCGCTTAAGAGTATAATAGCAGCATCCTTCCCAGGATTTGAGCCCAGAGTGATTCTGTGGTTCAGATCTTTAATTTGACACCGGGCTGCAGGTGATACCTTCAGGTGGTCCACAATTTTGCTCCCTCCCAGCTCCCTCTCAGATAGTTCACATTTTAGTTCCCTCCCAGCTCCCTGTCAGACAGTTCACATTTTTGCTCCCTCCCAGCTCCCTGTTAGAAGGTCCACTTTTTTCCTCCGGGACGAGGGAGGTTTACTGTAATTCCTGACTTCTTTCCGAGGGCCAGAATAAGGAGCCCACGGCCGGCGAACACGAGCACTGCCGGGCGTGCTTCATGGTACAGTGCCGGGTCCCACCGGCGTCCCCTGTCGCCTGTGCCACCATCAGCTGCCAACTGCTCTGCGGTGCCGTCTTTCACCGCTGCAAGGAGGAGGAGCACCGGATGCTGTGCCCCCGCGAGAAAGTGCCCTGCCTGAACGCCGACTATGGCTGCCCCTTCACCCTGCCTCGCTGCCGGCTCGCCCGCCACCTTGAGGCTTGTCCGGCAAGTCTGGTGACCTGCTCGCTGGACTGGAACCGCTGGCCTGCCACCGAAGCAGATGCTGCATTCTGCCGGAGTGTTGTCGCAGACCGCGGGTCTGAAGAGCCCCTGGACCTGGCGGTGGCCCTAAGGGACCAGAGTCTGCTGTTCAGCAACCTGAAGTTGGACACCCTCTTCCCTGAGTTGATGCGACCGGCTGAGATGGTCACAGAGGAGGCACAGAAGGCAGCAAGCAGGGGTCCCATCGGGGATGGAGGGTCCTCTGAGCTCGAAGGGGAGCTTCTGAACATCAGAAAGGATGCCCCAGAGGTGCAGGAGCTGACCCAAGAAGAACGTGACGCCCTGGCTAAGAGTCGCGAGGTGGCCGGGATTGATAACTACAAAGCCTGGGAGAGCATTTTCAGCAAGGAGCTGCAAGGGTGCCGGTGGGAGCCCCCGGAGCAGGCGAGCAGCCTGGCAGCGGGGGACGGGAACCAAGAAAAAGCAGAAAGGACTACAGAGCAGCTGGCAGAAGGTGCCGAAAGCTCCCCAAGAAACAGGAGTGCAGGCGCCACAGAAGGTACCAAAACAGGCCTGGCTCCCTGGCAGGACGGGGTTCTGGAAAGGCTGGGGAAGGAGGTGAATATCGCGGAGTACAACATGTACCTGGTGCACCATGGGAGCATGCTGATCCACTTCGGGCAGCTGGAGGCCTGCACTCCCAGGGAGAGGGACTTCGTTTATGGGGCACTGGAGCCCATCGAAGTGGAGACGGTTCATAGCTACAGTGTTCCATCCAGCTATAGGGCGAAGCGCAGCTTCCTCAAGAATTCTTCCCTTCGGATGAAGAGGTCAACCAAAGAGACTGACACATTTGACCTTGGAGTGTCCGTGGAGGATATCCCGAAGTGCGACGAGGTCAAGGCCATGCTGGTCTGCTCCTTGGAACGGGAGATGAGGGGACATCCCATCAGTGAGACGATGACCACGGATGGCCTCTTTGTGGACGTCGGGACCCAGACCTACGACTTTGCTACAGCACCGTTCAGGGCAGGGGCTACCCTAGCTGACATCACAGCCGGCCGGACGCCGGGTCTGCATGTCCAGATTCAGGCAGAGTCTGTCACCAGGAGGCACAACAAGGCCAGCTCCATCTTCACCTTCCTGTGCGGCCACACCTTCCGGAGAGATGAGTTCGCCTGGCACTTCCGTAATGTCCACTCGGACTTGCGCTCAGTGCTGGATGGATGGTTCCAGCAGCGCTGCCCTCTGGCCTACCTCGGCTGCACCTACAGACAGACCCGGTTCCGGCCATCCACTCACAGGGCCACCGTCACCTATGATGGGGACTCTGGCACCTTCACAGTCAGGCCACAGGTGCCGCCGGAGCTGCTCGGGGGGGCCCGTGGCCCAGACGGCCTCAGCAAGCTCCCGTTGGAGGTGCTACAGAGCGTCGCCAGCTACCTGGACAGTTTCAGCCTGTCCCAGCTGTCCCAGGTGTCCCGGTTAATGAGGGACGTATGTGCTACACTGCTGCAGGACAGGGGAATGGTTTCTCTGAGGTGGGAAAGGGAGACTGACCCTGATGGGAAGTCCAGCTGGAGGAACAGAGTGAAGGTGAGCTCTAACACAATAGCACACAGCACAGCCTAATGCAGTACCACGCACAGCACAGACTAATACAGTGCCATGCGCAGCACAGTCTGTCTAACACAGTACCACACACAGTACAGTCTAACACAGTGGCATACACAGCAAAATCTAACACAGTACCATACACACCAGTGTGTCTAATGCAGTACCACACACAGCACAGCTAGTCCACATGAGACTGTGTAGATCTCCCAAGTCTTCCAGTGCATTTTTCCAGTGCCTGCACTGTGCATCAGCAGTATTATTCCTATAAATAAACGAATGCTGAGAGTGGGCCTTCCTGCTGTCGCTCAGGCATGCGGGTCATTCTGGCTGGCCCTCTGAGTAACCATGCCATCACCTCTACCCCTGGTGGTGTTCACAAACAGCATGCGGACCACCCCTGAGAGTCAGACTCGCACTGGGAGTCACGTTTTACAGTGGCTTCCCTACCCCAATGCCGGTCAAAAACAGCCATGCCAATAAGGTCTGGGCACAAAACATATCTGAACTCAGATACCCAACTCAGACACACCACGCACATCCATGCACGACGAACACGCACACACCGAAATACACACAGCCACACTGATTCAGCATCTGCATGCAGAATAGCTAACAACCAAGACCATCCATTCGAGACCACTAAAAAAACATGGATATAATTCTTTTATTAATTAAAATGGACTTTATTACGTTTTATCGTTTTGCATGAAATTAAGTCGGTAATTTTTCGTTACTGTTCATCATTGCATTCTTAATTATGCTCCGAAAGTCGCCCGGGTGGCTCCGCCAGCTCTGAGATCCGTGCGTCCGGAGACATCGGCTCTCTGCAGGGTGATGTTAGGAACGTGTTAATGCTACGCAGGAGCTCACAGCACGCTGCTCAGTAAGGGTTTGTTTAGGGACCGCAAGTAGGTTACAACTAATTACCACCCTGCTGCTAATGCTGCCTTCGTGATTTATTTGTTGACTCGTGGATGTTATTAATGAGCAGAACATATTAAATGGTCTAATGCAAAATATAAGAGCAGCAACAAATAATATTTCTTACTGCCGTCCGCCTAACAGATGCTGTGTGTGTGTGTGTGTGTGTGTGTGTGTATATATATGTACATCCATGGTGACCCTGCCCTCCTGATTATGGAGATATAAGTAGCCACACCTATTTATTTCCATAAATGGGTTGTGGAGGCGGGGCCACAGGTAAGGCACCACCTCCTGCCCTCTATCGCGATCTGGATATTTCAGCTCACTGCCGCTGGCCCGATTCTGCTCCCCTGCAGGTGTGGCAGTTCAGCAGCTCCTTCAGCGCCGTGCAGCAGTGGCGCTTCGATGACATGCCCTCCATGGCAGAGCACCTCCGGGCCTGTCCCTTCTACGAGACGGAGGAGAGGAGCCGGCCGGTGGCCCTGGTGGGCTTGAGCGACGGCCCCGTCTGTCTCCCAGCGTCCGCGCTCAGCTTATCTGGATCTCCAGAGCCCTAACTGGATAAGTGGCTATTGAGAATGATTTTATTCACTTAGCAGACGCTCTCAGCCAGAGCGACTCAAAAAAATATCTAATAGAGTCAGTGCGTCAACAATGGGCAGCAGTGAAAACACACTGATAGCATTTACAGTGAGTGACATGCAATATTAGAACGTAATGCTTAAAGTGGCTAGCAGTATAAAGCCATTAGCCCTCCTTAGCGCTGAAGGGTACTTGTGGTTTGCGTATCGGAGTTCCCAGGTAGATCAGGAAACTCCAGGATTGGCGAACTCCATACAGGTGGCCATGAACCATTACTTCACTGCCGTCACTGCCGAAACGCTGTGTGAGGAGATACGCCGGTGTGTGTGAATAGAGATCGATCTGCATCTGAATGCGTGTTTGAGGGAATCATTCCCTGCTTTTGAACGAATGAGTTACTGCGGTTGCGAACGATGAAGCGATGCCTTCGAGAATCCACGGAGCGGCAAGGACGAGAGGATCCATTTAACCGTGTTTCTGTGTGTCAAGTTCTCATCAGGGGATGTTCAGTACTTTGTTATTCAGCTTGGACTCTGCGTCATTTTACGAGTTGATTGCTATCTTATATCTGTTTGTGTAAGTGATGTCTTAATGGTCCGCATCTCACATGATAGATTCAACGCAAGATAAATCACTCCTTTCTGTTTGACAGCCTCGTTAATGACCACATTCACTGCAGAGAGACAGACAGATAAAACCAAATGTATGTTTCAATTTAAAAAAACACTATTACTGGGTTACTGGTTTATTGAACTAAATAAGTTAGTCAAACTTCGGGTTTCTTCTGTGTGGGTGTGTAAAATAAAAATAATTATCCCAGTACAACAGAGGTTTTTGGAAGAGTCATACTGCCTCCCAGTGGAGAAGAAGAAAAGCAGCAGCTGTTTTCTTTAAAGACCCTTCACTGATGCTTGGTGTAAAACTGCGTGTTTCTGATGGGATTTGGGATGGTAATTTAAAACATGCTAACAAGTGGCTGAAATTAACAGCATCTCTGACTTCTGATTGCGTATTTAACACTGCAAGGGTGTGTTAGCAGTCGTGGTAACGCGCACGGGACCTGTGACCTCCTCTTGGGGGCGCTTCAGTGTTACGCTCCAGAGAAAGCTGTACGAGGTGATCATCGCGCTGATAAACTGCTGTCAGACAGCAATAACCTCATTCAAGATCAACAGGGCAGTAAAACATCTTTAAGGTTCTAAAATGAATATAACATTTAGGAGCAGTCCTACTGTGTAAAATATCCTATTACAAAACAGGCATGATAAAAATATCCAAATATCCATTTTCCATATCTGCTTGTCCTATACAGGGTCCCGGAGCTCTGGAGCCTATCCCAGAAGCTATGGTCGTAAGCCAGGGAATAACCCAGGATGGGGTGCCAACCCATTTCAGGGCACCATTCACACACATTACGACAAAAATATTAAGACACTAATTGATTTTATTTTGTGTTTAAATCGCATATGTCTGGTTTTAATACTCAGTGTTAAATATACAGTTCAAGAGGTTAATACGTGCAATTTGAGAATTATCCTGAAATGCATCTAATCAAATGAGTGAAAAAGGCTTGAGAAATGCAACAGAAATAGACAGGTAATAATGCTTTTAGTCTAAGGAGTATAGCTGAGCATATCTAAGTGAGAAGCTCTCGCTGGTCATTTCCCATCTACGTCACCATAAAAGCGGCCGAGTGCTGGCTTCAGTCGACGGTGCCACACTTAAGTGTCTAAGTAAGTACCGGTGCATTTGCAGCACGGATGGCCATTCAGAGCCCTCGCCAGACGGCTGACGTCATCTGTGGTGCTCACAGGCTGACTTCCAAAGACGGGGGAAGCGGCAGGTCACCCTGCCCGGAGATGGAGCATAGAATTAAAGACGTTCTACAGTGATACAGAGCACCAGAATGCAGGACAAACAGTACCAGTCAAAAGCGTGGACACACCTACCAATAGAAAGGTTTATTTGTACTATTCTCTACATTTTAGAATAATTATAAAGACATCAAAACTATATAACAACATATATGGAACTATACACTGGCTTAAAAGGTATTTTAATAAATCATTTACTGGAGGGGGGGCAGCTCTGTGAGTTGGAACTCAGAAGGTTGCCGGTTCAAATCCCTGGGTCTGCAGAGTGATCCCACCACTGGGCCCTTGAGCAAGGTCCTTAATTGCTCCAGGGACTGGCTGACCCTACTGTCTCCTCTACGCCAGTCTCATGAGGTGGCCTGCCGGGATGCTTTTCCAGCTGTCCTAGAGGAGGTCCCACATATGCTGAGCTCTCATTGGCTGCTTTGACACTCCATCACCCTACTTTAAAGGCATCTTTTCACTGAAACCTAACTTATTCTGGCAGGACAAACAGGTCTGGGACCTGGGAGAACAGGGAAACAAGGGCAGCACAAATTACTCATAATTTCTGAGGGTAATCTGGTGCGAATGTGTGAATTAGCAGCTCGGTAAACATGCCAGTGGAGGAGCAGGTGACGTGGGAGTTACAGTGATCCGAGATGCTCCTCAGACGAGCCCGGGCCATCTTCATGTCTCCAGCCTCACCCACCATGAAGGACAAATGCCTCGGTCACTTTGGAACATAACTTTTAGGCATCTCACTTGCAGCTGAAACCTACTGGCTGTCTGGCGAAGGGAGGAACGTGGGGGCTGATTTTCGGCAGATATGCGGAGGGCCGTGGGCGTTGATTTCTGCACATTTCTCTCCCGTTTTCCGGGGGATGCAGGTTACATATTAAAATGAAGGCTATCCTGCCAGGATGGGTCCTCTCCTGGCAGCACCGTCCATCTGGTTTTATAAGCCAGTTGTGATTTATGGTTCAATTTGGGCGAAATGGAGCGATAGCACAGAGCTTGTTTGGTCGTTCGTATTCCATCCCCTATCTCAGAAAAACAGTAAAACCAAAAAGTTACTGACTGATAACAGCCTCTTCCTAATGCACATTTGTTTTGATTTCTTTTTTAGAAGATTAGCTTTCACTTTTTGCTGAAATATCTAATATTCTTTATGCAGAAATGCAAAGACAACGTCTCGATGCTGACAATGAATAAAAATACTGTTGGAAACGGATTAGCTGGTTAAACATAAAAATCAGGTGTACTTTTGCAGATATTTTCCCTGTATTTGGATACTTAAATAATAAGTCTTGCCAAAGGAGATGTGAGCCATTGTGCGTGCATAAGAGGATTACTGTGTTAATAGGACTGACCCTGTGCTCACCAGCAGGTAGAGATCATTTGGCTTTACAAGGGAGGTGCGCTATGCTGAGACTCACAGGCCGTTTGTGGGAGTTTTACTTACACAAAATTAATCTGAAGGCTAAATGAAAAATATGACAAAGACATCTGATGGCTTGGACCCGCCTCCTCTATAATCTGATTGGTTATCTCTCTGAACCAATCATTTAATGTTATGCCCTCAGGACATTGTTGTGTAAGTAAAACTCCCATGAGCTCACAGGCCATTCCAAAGCAGGAGTGCAGCATGAATTTTATACCACGCGGCACCGTGCTGAGAGTCAGCCAAGGATATGTTGCTCCTGGATCAACACGACCGTTACAGAAATTGATGGATGGAGCTTGTAGCTCAAAGATCTTCACAGAGTCTATAGACCAATAAATGATGGCTAGGAAAGTCTTTGCTATGCCTATATGTGCCCCATATTCAGGACCAGGGCAAATAGGATGAGCAGCTTATAACGATGGGCTTCGGCCAACCTAAAATGCAATGGCGCACGCATTCAAGAATTTGGCTTCTGTTTCTGAAGCTTGTGAAAAGTCAGTCGGGTCGGGAATAACAAGCAGGCGGCTGCTGTGATATGGCTGATCTCGGCCTTACGCTCCGCATCTCAGAGCGGCTCAGGTGAGCATGGAGGTGCGAGGGAGCCCGCTGGGCCCAACGCCACGGGAGGGTGAGCCTGTGGATCCGACAGAGTGGCGCAAAGCAGTGCAAGATATGTCGCGATGATTCACCAATCAGAGAGCCCAGTTCATTCTCACAAGGGAACGTGACGGAAATGACTGCACGCTTCTGTGGAAAGCATGTCATTTAACTTATTTAAGGATCAAATAAGAACAGGGATATATCTGTGTGGAATCTCTGCGTGCAAGCCATGAGGATACACTGGACAAGTTAAAAATGGCTTCCTCCCCCACTCAGGGTACATGAAAATGTAGCCATGCCTATGAGTGATAATATTTGGGTATTTCTCATCCTTTGTTTGGTTTCTTTTATCCCTGAACACATTCCAGAGATTAACACATCACGTAGAGGGTGATTTCTTAGTGTAGATGATGGAGAATGTCTTATGACTCTGAAACAAACCTGTGGAACAAGCTGAGACAGGTAAGTTTCTTGTCTGTCATCTGCACCTGTGAAAGTCCATCTCATCACCTGCACCAGTGTTTCCCAACCCGGTCCTCAGGGACCCACAGGCAGTCCACATTTTCGCTCCCTCCCAGCTCTCTACACCATGTTGGGGGGCATGCGGGATTGTTTGGTGTTTCTGAGCCCCTCTCCTTTAAGACGAAATAATCAGCCAGTGAGCAGAGTCAGAAGATTTTGGCTAGCTAGCTGGTTATCAGAACATCTCCTGAATAAGGAATACTTATTTAATGTTTGGTGTAGTGACTATTTGTGGCCAACAGGGGGATCCAAAATTTATGGGCTCCACACAAATGTGTGGTTTGAGTAGTGGTAAATTCCGCTGCTGGGGACGTGGGGGTCATCTGTCACCAAGTACTACAGCGGGGTTCCCCAAATCCAGTCTTGGAGGGACAGAATCCAAAAGAGTTTGCAGATTTCCTTGTTCAAACACACCTACTAAACCTGGTAATTAGCCGACTACGATGTGTTTGAGCAGGGAAATCTGTACACTGTGTCGGATTTTGGTTTATTATGATTATTACTTTTGAGAAAATGCCACAATACATATTATAATAAAAAGGGGCCATTGAAGTTTAAAATAAACAGTTGAATGAGATTACAATTGAAAAACGAGGCTTTCATCATTAGAACTGAGATATTTGGCTTGATTCTAATTTACTTTATAGTAGGAAGAGGCATTTTAGTGGATCAATTACTTTTATTATATAAAAAGAGAAAGACAACAAAGCACAAAGAAGCATACCAGCCTCGAACACTGCAGCTGAGATGGATAGCTGGGGATGGGAGATGGCAGCATTGGTGCAGTGTGGAAGTGTGATGTGCAGCATGGGTGCAGTGCGGCAGAGTGATGTGTAGCCTGGGTGCAGTGTAGCAGGGTGATATGCAGCATGGATGCAGTGTGGTGATGTGATACACAACATGGGTGCAGTGTGGAGGGGTGCCATGCAGCATAGGTGCACTGTGGAGGGGGGGATGTGCAGCACTTGCGCAGTGTGATGTGCAGCACGGGTGCACTTTGGTGGGGTGACATACAGCATTGGTGCAGTGTGACGTGCAGCATATGTGCACTGTGGAGGGGTGATGTGCAGCATGGGTGCATTGTGGAGGGGTGACTTGTAGTGTTGGTGTAGTGTGGCAGTGTGATGTGCAGCATCGTTGCACTTTGGCAGGGTGACGTGCAGCATTGGTGCAGTGTGATGTGCAGTATGGGTGCAGTGTTGCCGGATGACATGCTCAGCTGGGTCTCTGCTAGCAGCCTGAAACTGTCAGTAGTGGCAGCATTTGAACCACAACAAACCCATATTTTCTAGCCTATATGTGACCGCCATTCGTCCTCGGCACCCACAGCCGTCTCAGTATCGGACACGTTTTGGCTGGTTCCTCCAGTTTGGAGGCAGAGCAGTGCTCCTCAGGCCTTGCCATCCCGGCACTATGACCCTCCTTATGGTGCTGGACTTGAACTGGCACATTTGTTCCAAAGTATCCCCACAAACGGCTCTCGAGACAGCGACAGCTGGCTCACTGGCACATGCCCGCCCCTCTGGTACACACGCAGGACGCCTCACGTGCTCTGACATGGGTGCTTATTTCCCATGATCCGTCTTTTTATGGTCCAGTGGCTCCTTCTGCAATTAGAGATTCAGTTACACACCGAAGCGTTATAATGACGCACTGTAGAGAACAAGGCAGCCTGACTTACAGTGTGTAACATTGCCATTAATACAGGCTCTCAGACCGACATCACTGCAGCGACCCACTCAGCTATTTATTCTATACTGAAAAAGCAGTGCCATTACATCCATCCACCCACCAGGGACAGGGGTCATATATTTACCTCATTAGCAGACTGCCCCAGGTGATATTATGTATGTTTCTTTAAGCACACTCAGCATCAGTATATTGAGTGCACATCCTTCATATTTATACCAGTTTTCTATGTTTTTATGGCAGTATTTTTATGCTTTTCTTATAACTCGAAAACCGTAGCGCTTGAAAACAGGATCATTTTACGTGACTCACTTTTGGTCGGGAAATAATACAGTGTTACAGGATATTTTGGCCTGAAACGCACCCTGTCATAAGACAGCAGACTGGACATTCAGGCTCCCCCAAGACTGGCCAGATTTACTGCTGCTGGCTTCCTAAATTCCTAAAAAAAGAACACGAAGGGGTGTTAATCTGTAGCTGGCTTGTCATGCACCGGTGCCTTTCATCAGCGATGTTTACTTCCGTGTGACTGAGCGCGGAAATTCGCTTTTGCATAAGATGGAGGCTGGTTACGGGCAACACAGCGCCCCCTACCGGGGCCTTCATTCTCCCCACCAGTGCAAACTCCCCCCGCTTTATTTATGGTGAAAGAGTACAAACTGCAGGCTGGCTTACAAACAAGATGTACGATTAAAGGACAGTGCTTGTTACGCGTCAATGGTTAGCATGTAGCATTAGAGATGCGCGACGCTTCAATGCAGACAAATAATAGCTCGCGCATGTCATCCATGACGGTCTAATCTGAGAGTCCCCGTCTCTATTCAGATGCTTGCTTTAAGTCGCAGTTATCCCTATTAGCCACTGGGTGGCAGCCAAGGACAGCGACGGAAACGCAGTCGTGCCCTATGTTTCATCCAATGTTGCGCTATGGGTTTATTTCTCCTTTTCAAATGTAATTATAAATCATGCCTCCTAATTATTTCCCGTTTTATTCTGTTGCCGATGATGAAGGGTTAGAAACTATGGCAGAGAAATGTAGGTGTGTGCCTGTGGGGAAACCGTCATTGGCTGTAGGCGTTGACGTGAGATGCGCTTCGGAGGTGCCTATTAAGAGTGCTGGCCGGGTCGCCGTCCGTCCTCCATCTGACCGCCCGTGATGTGGCCTCTCTCCCGTTAAGGTATGTGACACTGACGCAGAACAACAGCGTGGAGCCCCGGTGTCCCCCACCCCCCGCGATCATTAAGAAAACACCGCGCCTGTGTTTTATTGATTATCCGAAAAATTCACAGGGCTGCCGATTCGGGCTGTATCAGAACCATCAGCAGCGCATGGCTGCATATCGCCTTGCCTGTTCCCCCAGGCACTGGGAATCTGGCAGAAGCGAGCTCAGCCTCCCTCATCATCATCAAAGGCACACAGACGTCTTAATGCCGAGTGAAGTTGCTCACTACAGGTGTGCAGGACTGACCTCACTTAAGCGCCGATTAATCTAGCGAGCGACGCTACGCCTGTACTCATTAATCTTGCAGGCACACGGAGGTAATTAAACGAGCAGCCAAGCCCGGGTTCTAGCTAGGCTATTTTAAACTGCTCACTCCCTCACCAGTTCACGTCTCCGCAGTGACTGCTCAGTACGAAGTCACAGCCAAAATGTGTCCTGATGGCTCCACCACAGGGGGGCGCTCTGCAGATGGGGGCTTCTGAATCGGGCCCCTGACTGCACTCAGCGATGGTTACAGCTGTTTTCTTATGGTGTTTCCTGACACACGGATTCTCAAAGTAACTAACTGATTAAGTAGCAGTTGAAATACATAAACTGGTTAAGCATCATGTGCCAGACAGGCCATCAAAGCTGCATCGAGGAGAAGCAGGTGACCTCAGTGATCTGCGAACATGTCTGGTTCCTAGACAAGGTTCCTGGCTCCGCTTCGTGTAACAGTGACACTGGCCTTGTGACAGGAACTCATAAGCGACCTGTCACCCATGGAATGTACCCCATAACCAACCGGTGAATGAAAAGTGCGTCATCCAGTGCGTGCATCACACCTGTCTCCCAGGGTGCTACAATTATCTCAGCCAGCGGCGGAATGACTGTACAGTGGGCCCTGGGGCAAAAATGGACCATACAACCCCCCCCCCCCCTTTCCAAATTCACACCTAGAGCCTGCCTACACCAGCTGGAACAGTTGCAGATGATGAAATTTAAGTAGCCTCCGAATATTATACCCTTCATGCAAATTCCACAAACATACCTTTTTCGTTAAAATATGCCTCAACAACATAGTTTCACAAAACATTACAATCTACTACATTTCAAAATTGTTTTAAGTATTGTACCAAATATATTTTTTTTTGTGTGTTGACTCCCACTAGAATGATTGTATGCATAAAAATGAGAGACACAAAGAAGCATGTCACAAGTTCATATAATATGTATGACACCGGTGTCTTTATTCTCATGAATGTTTCACATATATGTGAGATTTGCGGTTGGAGGGGGGAGGGATAGCCGCCCCGCCTACCAGTGTGCCCCTGATCTCAGCGTGATGACATTTTAAGAGTCACCTGGACAGTAACAGTCGTGGCTGGCCAGCAGCACTCCAGATCCCGAGGTAACGGCGTCTGAGCGATCACAAGCCCTGAAATCTAATGCATAACCACCTGTCACTTTAATAAATGTATTAGTCTATGAAATCAATTAAAATTGATCCTGCATGTATGAAGGCTGACAGTGACATTTACTAGGTCTACGCGGAAGGGTTGGGGGGTGATGGAATCGGTTTAAACTTGAGGTGTATTTCTGCGATCTGTTCTGACAGAGCACATCAGTCAGGTGCAGTCATTGCCTCCATGAGTGACAGGTGATTGCCCCCTACTGGTGACTGTGAGTGCTGCAGTATTAATCACCACCAACAGCACTACAGTAATACAAGAGCCCCACCCAGTACCAGACGGCTTTTTGACAGAGTTTAAGTTGAGCACAATCGCCTGATGTGAAGGAGAATAACTTCTGACATTCAAAAATAGCCCCTTGTTTGCCCAGTGTCTTGCAGTCATAATGCAAGGGACTGAAATGCTAATCCTTAGTCGTGTTAACATGCATTTTCAAAGGAGTCTTTTATGACATTACTGATTCGTACCAATGGACAAACAGACACAGATAAGATAAGTACCACTTACTCTGGCTTCACATGCTGAACATCCAGTCTTGTTTTAATAAGATCCATTTAAACTTCATTAAGACCTGGTCCTGAACGAGGCCGATTTCGATTTAACAGACACCGACAGGAGCACATGGCAATTATCTGTGCAAACGCAGACATATTCTTTTGTTTCCCTCCTAAATTATTTTCTTACCAGCCCATTTAATTCCCACAGAAAGAGGAAAATTTAATCGGTCTAATTCATAGCCGACCGCTGACGGGCTGATATCTCGGTGCCTCGCTGCCTTGTCCAGTACACGTAGAATAGGGCTCACACTTTGCACTACGGACGTGTTACTGAGCCAAATATCAGACATATCATTGCTTTCATGAACAGAATATCATTTTTTTTCTCATTCCGCTGGCGTTTGACTCCAGTTTTTAATTGGCTGTGTGCTGTATGCTGCACTTTGCATTCCACTGACCTGGATCGCGTCTGTTTATTTCCTCTAATTCAGCTTCTACTCGATCACATCATTGTTTATTCAATTTTATAGCCCACCGCCTCATGTCTCCCTAATAAGGAACCTGCCAGCCTGGTGAACGGGAAAAACGACGTCTTAATGTCGCCGCTGAAGTGTGTCGAGAACAGAGCGCGGGAGCCGCCTAAACGCGCCCGTCCGTGATGCCGCGGCTCGCTGGACGTGCACGTGCTTTCCAGGGCTGTCCAGGTGACACGTATTGCACGGCGTGGGTGTTTTGGTGTCACCGGGGCCTTGAACGGACCTTCGGGTGCCGCAGAAACACAGCTGTGTCCTTATTTACATCCTGTCATTCTCAATCAACGTCATGGTAGCTGTTGTACTGCAAACAAAGTCAATGATGGGTGCCGATCACGCTTACGTAACCTCTGCCGTTACATACTCTTCCATTAGAGTAGCAAGCTCCACGCACAATATCAGATGCTATTATTCAGAGCACTTATCAGGGAGATTAAATTAGGCAGCTAATGACAGACAAGTGTTTGTCTGAATTCAAGAAATCACTTAAACAACGATGACTTTGAGAATTCGCAGCCGTCTGATTTGCTTTGAAGCGGTTCGCAGGAAGTCGAGGTTACATGAAATAAAAGCTGGACTCTCACAGCGACCGCGCTCGTCTCCAAGGCGTCATGGATGATGGCGCTGGTCATTCACGCGGGTGAGATGCCTGTCCATCCCGGCCTCACACAGAAACTGCTAAGAATCGCACCTTCTTGCTGAGCCACAGAAGCCCCCTGTATGGGCTCTGCCTTTATAGAGCTGTAAGAGACTTTATTACATTGGCGTAATGCCACGGCAAATGTATTAAAAATCAATTAAGCCACTGGACAGTGGGCAGGATCGATAAATCAGCTGGCAGGAAGCCAGAGGCTCCTGGGCAGAGAGACAGAGGACAGGGCTGCCTGTTCTGGGGGGCCAGCGACTCTGAACCCAGGCTTTCGGGATGGACCACTGGCCTCCCCAGCATGCCGTTCTGGGGGGGGTATTTGGGTATAGCGGGTGGGCACTAGTGTTTCCTGGCGGGCAACAGTGAAAAATGGTGTCGACGGGGCAGTGGGGACGGTTCTGCTAAATCACTAATTATTGGTTACATTTATTCTGTCTCTGCTGTGCTGCTGGGTCTGTCCCTGGCATTGATACATCTGCTTTTCGGTATGTCTTTATTTCCATGAAACACACGCACGCACTCCCCTTAGAACGTGCCGGTAAGGAAAAGAAATCAATCTGCTTTTGAAGCACTGTTTTGTAGGTTAAGGGCAGCAGAGAGGGTCTTTCAGAAACAGCGTGCGCTGAACGACATGCGGGGCCCGGCTGTGGAATGTGTACGAATGTCTCCATTCCCCTCCGTGGATGGACTCTACATTTCAGCATGAAAAGGAATGGAGTCACCAATGCAGAAATGACTTTTTCGGTATGTAATAAAAGGAAAAATATATATCTGCCTTCTATACATTTGAAACAATGGCAACGCAGAGAGTATAACTGAATAGAGAGCTGACTTTTAAATAATGAATTTTTTTAAGTCGGCACTTGTGCCAGGACAGACTTCTCTCAGGGAGTGTTTCAGAGCTTATTCCACTGTGAGATTCGCTGTGGGGGTCTCTGCTGGTCGTGTCATGACATGGTGTCCTGGGGTGTGAGCGACATCACCGCAGAGGCTCTGTCGATGAGCTGAGGGGTCGATAATAATGATATTAAAGATGATGATGATTATGATAATACTAATTGCAACTATGTTAATTATGAATTTGCCCGCACATTTCCAGCAATGTTTTTTAGGCTAATGTAAATGATAACAATAGCAAGAATTATTATTATTATTATTATTAATAATAATAATAATAATAATAATAATAATAATAATAATAATAACAATAATAATGATGATGATGATGATGATAAACAATAATAATGATGATGATAATAGTAATTGCAAGTGTGTTAATTATTAATGTGCCCACACATTTGCAGCAGTGTTTTATTTGGCAGCCTAATAGACGTCTTACATATAGCAATGAGATTAGCAGGCTGTCGGTTTGGGGCGCGTTATAATCCGCCCGGGACGGGAGCCAGCTCTTGCGCTAAGATAACGCCTCCTCATCGCTGCCGCGTCACGGGTCTTCCCCGCCCTGCGGCCGGCTGCCGCTTCCTTGTTTCTCCATCTTTACTGCACTGCGGCCGTTACTGACAGCAGCATCATGTGACTCATCCCCCGGGCCGGGTAACAGGAGTGCGTCAGATTTACTTTGGAGCTGCGAAGCCCTGTCGGGGGGGTTGGGGGGGGGGAGAGCGATGGGACGCCTGCAGTTATTATCGTGATCGTGCAGATAAATATGCATCATTTCCTTCTGCAGACAGACTTTTAGCGTATAGTTAGATCCTGAAATATTTTCAGACTGAATTTCACAGTCGATTGTGTTTATTCTGAAGCTGCATAAGGCAGATTGCATGGATGTCTGTCATTCATTTTATATAGATATTTACCAGGAGCAGGGGTGGCTCATCAGATGCTGGGTAGAATAGAAAACCTACTTGATAGTAGCTCTCCAGGCACCGGAGTCGGACACTTGTTTTAAGTTATTTTCCTAAGTTTATGTCCTGACGCCCCCTATAGGGTATAGGTTGTCTGTGCACTGGTCAGATGACGGTAGTTGCGGTCAGAACTGCGGACCGCAGCCCACCATCAGAATTTCAGCTCCTCTTTTTCGAGCTGGCTGTTAAAGATCATCCCCCCCCCCAATCCAGCATGCTTGGCACCCGCCGTCGCCCCCTGGTTGGCTCAAGTTTTTATTCAGTAGCTAAGAGGAAGGCGGTTTGGAAATCGTCTGACCGCTGTCTCTGGCCCGGCCCGGCCCGCGGCACGGCATGGCCTGACTGGAGCCGAATACCGGCCCAAACCCACTGGAGCACCACCATCTGTAATAACCCCACCTTCACAGGGTGTGACCTCGTGAACCTCTGCTTCTGCACGCACCCCAATAGCTACAGTATAATAATTATTCTGCATCCCCTCCACCCAGTGCTTTTGGAAAATATTATATAAATCACAAACCCACAGATTCTACATCATTTATGAACTCTAAAATGATTATGTATTCTAAACTGTTTACATTTGAAAATGCTCATGACATGAGTAGATAGTATGATAAAAAAAATCATCTGAGTCCAAAGAGAAACCAGTTCTACTAAGGGCACATGAAATGGCAGGAGGTGTACAGGTAGATGAGAAGCAGGCCCTGACACGGCTCCTGTACACCCTGTACGCTGTCAGACCTACTTGTACCCACAAAATGAAGTTCTGATTATGCTCACTGCTGCACACAGGACAGGTAGCAGTATGAGAGGATGTTTCTTGCCTCTAACATGACTTTCAGCTCGAGCTCCCTCCCCACAGCTCACAGATGTCCCACGGGAGACAATTCCACGTTTACGATTGATTAGCTCATCTTGTCTGCTTTTGGTCATTCTCAGATAGGCAGATAATCATTCTCAGATACGCAGGTGAGCGTGATGCTCCTGATGTTAAACATGAATGTGTTTTCCTGACTGTACCGGGGTCCGGCCTTTTCCCACTCCTCCTCGATGTGGTTCCTGATCTCCTTCCAGAAGTGATGAGTAGAGGATCATGTTAGCTTTGAATGATATATTTATATACCACTGTTTACGACACCCAAAGTGCTTCACAGAGCCCATGGGGAGCCACTTCAACCACCACCGCTGCGTAGCCCCCACCTGGGTGATGTGGCAGCAGCTATTATGCGCCAGTACGCTTACCACACTAAGTACGCTAAGGTGGTGAAGGGGCAGGAGAGAATTCATTAGTTAGATAGAGGGGATGATTAGGAAGGCGGATTTGATAGGGTCACAGTAGGCAATTTTAGCCGTGATATCAGGGTACCACCCCTACTCTTTTGAAAGATGCCCGGGGATGTTTTATTACCTCAGAGGGTCAGGACCTCAGTTTTATGTCTCATCCGAAGGACAGCACCATTTTTACAGTATAGTGTCCCCGTCACTGCACTGGGGCATTGGGATCCACACAGACCACAGGACGGGCTGCCCTATTGGTCACCCTGTCCCC
>JAODLC010000040.1:5711641-5732810 GCA_026781145.1 Hippopotamyrus pictus | reverse complement strand
CGATCAGAACTCAAACTTTTTAGGATTCGATCCGGAGTCCGGAATGGATTAAGTTCGAGAACCGAGGTACCACTGTACTTTCCCCTATTCCCCAGGCCGCTGCGATGTTGAATGGGCAGAGAGTCCAGCTACATCTGCACTCGCCGACCATCTTGCCAGTCTTAACTACATTCGACATTTTATTAAGCAGTTGCCCCAGGCTTAGTTCTTGTGTTCATGTGTTTATGTATTAGTTCTGATTTTGTGTCTTTTTTCTTAGTTATCATTATACATATCTAGCTTTGTAGTTATATCCCGCAATCCAGGTCTCTCCTGAGTCCTTAGTGCTTATTGATTGTTTATGACCCTCACCTGTTTCTTGTACTCCCAGTCTTTAGTGTCTAGTTAATTGATAATGAAATGCAGCCATTTGTGTGTGTGTGTGTGTACCTCGGTTCTCGAACTTAATCCGTTCTGGACTCTGGATTGAATCCTAAAAAGTTCGAGTTCTGCTCAAATTTTTCCCATAAGAAATAATGGAATGTTTAAATATGTACAGTTGAGAACAAACCTGTGGACCCAAGCTCAGGATCAGGCCATTTCTCTGGTGTCCCTGGAGTATTTTTGGGGTTATGGGTCTTGCTCAAGGGCCCAACAGAAATGTAATTATTTTGCTGAGGCTGGGGCTCGAACCAGGAACCTTCCAATCATAGGCACAGGGACCTAACCTGCTAAGCCACACAAAAGGCAGTCCCGCCCCACACAGGCTGTGGGAGGTGCACATTTACCTTAATTTAGTCTATTATAAGGACTAGGAATTGGATTAATTAAATGAACAGAATGGCTGGATGTTACAGATTGTGCTGTTTTCAGTTTCCATTCCCTCCACACACACACGGCGTCTCAGAAAGCTTTGAAGGACGTACCGTAGCATTGTCTCTGACAGCCAATATCCAATGCAGGAGATCCAATCTGGAAATGGCGGCACGATAGCCGTCACGTGCTCCGTTTAATCGGAAATTATTTGCAGTGCAACACAGATATTATGAAAGCCGTATTTCAACTCAATCTCAGAGCCAGATCAGCCTGTTACTGGCCTTGTGGTTCCGATGGTGGTTCTATGATCGAGATGCAGAGATGGTGTCTTCGGCCAGTAATCACAGGCCAGTCCTGACTGGGGAACATGCCCAGCTCTGACTTTAAAATAACCCCACAACCTAAATCGTTAGGCTGGCACCTGTTTATTTCCCACAAAACTACTACTTTGCACTGTGTAGGTGGCTCAGAAAGTCCAAAATGCTTGGATGAAAAATACTTCATGAAACGCTAACATGATGAGCGTGATGAACTGCTGCTTTTAAAGAGTGAAATAGCAAAATCTCTGCTGCAATCCTTGAACTCCCCCCCCCCCGGAAAAGGCTGAAATGATCATCAAAGCACTGCATTTCACTGTGCTTTTTCTTATCAAGGAGCTGCAGGGACATTTTAAAGACTCCTGTTGGGGATTTTACTTTAGTTTACAAGCCATTTGTAAAGCTTACAGTTAACTTTTTGGTCAGTTGACAGTAGAGAACTTGATTTGTGCCCCTGTGAAGAGGAGCAGAGATTTAAATGCGTGAAAAGTTGAAAGGTGGATGCAGTGGGTGGTGGTCATTAACACGGGGGGGGGGGGGGGTATGCCTGGGGGAGAATGCTGCCTCGATTTGTGTAAGAAAAAGTGGAGCTTGTGAGCTTTTCTAATGTAAATATTCAATCCCGGACAAGAGCAGGAGCGCCCTGGGAAGACAGAGGGCGCAGAGGGAGGACTGGGCCGCTGACGGATCGTCCTGCTCCAGCATTTTGGCGGTTTGCCTCTGAGGCTGTGCACTGGCTCCATATTAAATATGTATTTTTCCTGGTCTAACATTTATACTGCTACTTGTTCTCTCTCCTAGAATGATTTCCTATCTGTTTTCCACAACATTATTGATCGTGCTAAGGATATCACTCACTAGACAAACAGACAGACAGTAGGTTGATAGATAGATAGATAGATAGATAGATAGATAGATAGATAGATAGATAGATAGATAGATAGATAGATAGATAGATAGGCAAATAGATAGATAGATTGATAGATAGATAGATAGATATTATTTGGAAATCGCTATTAAATTTCAATATTTTGCTTATTCTGATCCTTGATTTTGTTAACATTTTGTTCTGTTTCCTCTGAGTGCAGCTAGATCACTCATTTCCAAGCCCCTTCAGCCTTTCCTTATACAAACGAGGAGGAGGACACCCCAGCACATAAACAGTACACATCAGAACATAAGCACTTAAGGAGAACAGCACACCTTTAACATAAAGCGGAATACATCCCTAGGACACAAGGACAGGAACATCCTTAGAAGCAGTCTACGAAAAATAAAAACATTTAAAAAAGCTTTCACTCCATGTGAAATACGTTAAGCTGAAGTGAATAGATCGGTTTCTTTATGCTGCTGTCTCACAGATAGGGTGGATAACGGCAGCCTGCTGGTTAAATTCCGATAACTGATACCAGGACTGTGTGATCAGATACAGCTTTTCAGAGGCTCAATGGTGTAACTCAGCTCTTTCTCTGCCTACACATTTAATATCTCTCTGGTGATAAATGTATGATTATTCATTATTGCACCTCCCAAAAGGGAAATGGGAGACCTTAAGACATATTTGCACGGAGCATTTGTGCGTCCGCAAAATGCCAGGCGTCTGAAATCCAGGGGGAATAATGGTGCCCAGGACCAGCGAGAGCCTGGCATTAACTCTGAATTTGCAACAAAAACGCATATCAGGCTCAATCAGCCCCTGAACCTGCAATCTGGCTACAACAATGGTCTCTGGGCTTTGGATAAGATACAAATTTATGTCCCATTCAGTCGACGAGTGCTAGAGCCGGCCAAAAGCCACACTACATTTTTTTTAGCAGAAAAATAGCCTTTTACAGAAGGTAGATCACTGGCCATTTCATCTAAACATATGGCATTCTCATATAATATTAATCTATTCATCTTCGTTAATGAGTCAGTCATTCCACGCCAAACGTAGATCATTTAATTTTACAGCAGAAGGACAGCCGTGTTCCCATTTCTCTACTTATAATCATTTTCCCTGGATCCTTAATCGCTCTGATGATTAGCAGAACACCTTCAGCTTGACCACCAGAGTTATGGCTGACAGAGTGCTTAACAGGCTCTGTGTTAATGTCCCTGCTCTGTGAACAGGGAGTTAGGTACCTTTTCCTTGTGAGAGAGACCGATGGCGGCTGGCATGGTATTTACAGACACGGGCCGCACCGAGGGGTCGGTGATGTTACCAGAATGCCACACTGTGCCGGGCATTTGGGCATGTTGGGTGCCTACCATTGTATCATGGGTCTTGGGGAGTCCACTGATGGGCAGTCTGACCATGATGCGAAAGTGGATTAATTTAGGACAGGGGTCTCCAAATTTACTTATGGTGATGGCTGCTACTACAAAAGGGGAGGGGGCTGGGGGGTGGTATTCAAAAGGTGAGATTGGCAACGAATCACATTTTCCCTCTTAAGGTGGGTCCTGGGACACTGGGAACTAAGACCGGTTACATTTTGTCAGACTCTGTTGGGTAAATCACTAATGATTGGTTACGTTTGGTTGGTCTCTGTTGGGTAAAACACTAATGATTGACTACATTTGGCCAGCCTCTGTTGGGTAAAACACTAATTACTGGTTACTTTTGGTTGGTCTCTCTTAGGTAAAACACTAGTGATTGGCTACATTTGGTCAGCTGAGCGACATGTCAGGACTTAAAGGCTTCCTTAAACACAGCGCCGCCACATCCTGAAAAACATGCCACCTTAAGAGAAATACAGAGCAAACACACAACGGAGAACAAAATGGAAAACAGACACCTGGCAGAGACAGAGATGTGGGCCAGGCCCTACACACGGAGAGCCAATTAAAATGCTTGCTAAGCACGGTGCTGGCTCACAGAAATCGACACAAGGTAAACAGACCTTACTCAGACCTGGCCCTAACCTCCCTTGCTAATAGGAGATTCATTGATGTCTTTTACTACATGCAGCCCACAGCTGAGCTGTCTGCAGGGTCCTATATTCCCAAGGATTACCACCTGGATTTTGATGCAACACACTGTAATTTGGTTGGCTTCTGAATAATCCTTTTCTAGTCACCATTTATGAACAGTATTAAGTGCCTTAAAATTACAAAATGTACCCGGCGGATAAAGTAGGTATTCCTTTCATCTGTCGCTGGGGAAAATGCAAGATAATAAATGTTTAAACGAAGGATAAGACTTTGGAAAAAGATAAGGAACATATCCAGAGATACGGAAAACAAACTTTGATTTGTAAACAGCTACTTCACATAATTGTTCAGTGAAATTTCTTTGCATATGTAACCGGAAGGCACCTAAATACATTAGATTAAAGCAATTTATTCACAGGGTTGATTTGTTTGGCAGGCTTACATATGACAGCTTTCTTGGGTAGTTGCTACAATGGAAGCTGGTTCTTCTATCCAGTTTAGCTAACTTGGTTTGGCTTCTGGGAATGACATCAGACTTCGGAGCCCTGGTCCATGTCTGCTAAGCCAGTGATTCTCAATCCGGCCCTTGGGGAACCACAGACTGTCCACATTTTTGCTTCCTCCCAGCTCCGGGTAAGAGGCTGTGTTACCAGCGCCATGCTTAGCAAGCATTTTAATTGGCTCTCCATGTGTAGGGCCGGGCTTGCATCTCTGTCTCTGCCAGATGTTTGGGAGCAAAAACGTGGACCATCTCTAGGTCCCTTAGGACCGGATTGGGAAACACCATGCTAACCTATCTGCTGCACTCGCTCCCACACACACGCCTCACCCATGTGTGTGTGTGTGTGTGTGTGTGTGTGTGTGTCAGCTTCAGACTAATTAATCACCCGTGCCTGACTGAGAGGGCTTGCTATCCGTCTTCTGGGAATTGGATCTCTCACAAACCAGCAGATGAACGAGATTCAGGGGAGTATCTGCATGTTGTCTGACTGCCCCTATTTATCATTCAGAAGGGATGGGGAGGGGCAGAAAGGGGGATTATCGACTTTAAAGAGAAGTTCCACATACTCTGCCGTGTGGTCTCACAGGCACCGTGGACAACAAGGAAGGAACATCTCACATTACTGGGCTGCAAGTGGGCCGATAATATTTAACATTAATATCAAATATGACAGAGGGCCCATTGGACTGAGCACAGCTCAAAGTAAAGGGTTAATGCCGACTGCAGCCACGCCCCAGCTGTCACTGCGCAGAGGGGCCCCTCCCAGGGATGTATGGGGCTGCTTCCTGTGACCGAGCACAAACACGAGAGGAATCATGTGGTCCACAGCAGAGCAAGAGGACAGGGTTAGGGTATCAGGATAGGGTTAGGGTATCAGGTTAGGGTTTAGGGTTAGGGTATCAGGTTAGGGTTTAGGGTTAGGGTTAGGGTATCAGGATAGGGTATCAGGTTAAGGGTTAGGGTATCAGGATTGGGTATCAGGTTAAGGTTTAGGGTTAGGGTATCAGGATAGGGTATCAGGTTAGGGTTTAGGGTTAGGGTATCAGGTTAGGGTTAGGGTATCAGGATAGGGTATCAGGTTAAGGTTTAGGGTTAGGGTATCAGGTTAAGGTTTAGGGTTAGGGTATCAGGATAGGGTATCAGGTTAAGGTTTAGGGTTAGGGTTAGGGTAACAGGTTAGGGTTTAGGGTCAGCAACTTGAGTTCTACAGAACCGGCTACCAGGCTGTAAATGGCCCCTCAGTGGCGTCTCACACCAGAGGCTGATTTCTTCATACTTCTGTTTGTTGTCTAGGCCAAACAGAGAAGGCCTTTCAACAGACTGACACAGTTGCTGTAGTCCTCCAGGGAGGACTATACAAAGTCGTTCCTCCTTAAAGACTCTACAACGAGTCTCCCCGTGGTCTCAATGGACCAGCTTAGCCACATTGACAGAACACCATTCATTCACTGTACAACCCGCTGTGCAGTACTATGTATCTCTCAGCTGTAACTATGGAATTTCCAGTAATCCTTTCCCTGACATTCTTTGCATTGACACTGTTTGTTGTTTGTCTATTATTTATTGTCACTGTCCATTAATGTCTGAATGTCTTTTGACTGTCTAAATGTGGTACATTGTCACACATTCCCCTTGGACTTTGAGTGGAACAAAGAGATCATTTGGGAAGAGCAATGCAGCATGGGTAGGCGCGTCGTTCCTGTCCGGGGAAGCTAATCGCCCCATAAACGTGGTGGATGTTTAAGGCCTAGCGATCAGAGAGGCCATCCGCACTGCCTTTGGCCCAGGCTGGGGGCACTGTGCATGGGAACAGTGTAAGATAGGACTCAGTCGTGGGCAAAACCCTAAAGGTTATGGCGACGACTGAGAACAGAAGCAGCGGCTGTAAATAAATATCTCAGAAGTTTACGTTTGTAGTTGACGGCCGACAGGGATATTAGGAATGGTGAGTCCGGTGCAGAGACGACAGAGAGGAAGATGAAGGCCGGCCTTTGATACTCCCCCCTGCAGGAGCACCAAACCTGATTTAGTCTGGGCGAGGGATTTTTCTCGAAGGAAATGAGTAACATGAAAGAAGTCTTAACGAGTGAAGGGAGGCAGAGTAAAAGCGAGGCGAATGACCTTCCCCCAGCCACACGCCATTACATAGTGCACAGGATCTCGGCAGATCTGCAAATGCAGAGATAAATAATTACTTAAAATCCAGAACATGCTGGATACCGTAAGGGATAATCTGTGATGAAAGGGGCTGATGCGCCCTCGTTACTGTGATTCCGTCAAGCACACAGTTCCCTGCCATTTCTCAGAAAAGTTGTCTTTCGCCTGGAAATTACTGGGCCTGATTTACCGGCGCTGTGACAATTCGCTGTTAATGTGCTCGCAGGAGAAGCTTCTCACGGAGCAGGACGAAGACGGAGGCACTCTGGCCCGCACCGGCTTTCACCGCACGCCCCTGATGTCTGTCGACGTGGCTTTTTCATGCCATATCAAGGCACTAACCGTAATATCCCTCCTCCCTGCGCATTAAGCCCTCTGGTGCTGCGAGCTGAAGTGGAGGCAGCATCAGGAAAAGGAAAAAACAGTCAGTCATTCTTCCTTGACAAAGAACACGTCACATGAGAAGAGGCACTCGGAAAAGTTCACCTGCCACCTACACCCCCACCCACCCAGGGGTTGCAGATTCGGTTCGTTGGCTCTGCTGGATGGGAAGTGGCTCGTTATTCCAGAGATGGTGCCTGCGGTGCTCAGCACTGGGCTCTTCCGTCACTCCCCCATTCCCATTGTGATTGTATCTTGTTCTTCTTATCATGCTGAAGTCTTCCGTGCCAAGGCAGAATCGCTCCTCATAAAGGTCTTTGCTGTGGCTCTTCATCTATTAAATTGTGATAGACTGCCCCCCCCGTACCCCGCTAATGTCTTCCTGTGTGGTATCTGAGAATGCCAGGAGACTGGCGGAAGGGTCATCACGGCTACTGGCCAGCTTCATGAATTCCTCCCGTGGTCAGGTGAGACTGACCAAGGTCTCAGGGCCCTACCTGCAGAACAGAGGGTCCAGGGGTTCCACAGACGCCAGGGAAGGAGTAGAGGGAAGGAGACGGATGTGTGAGTGCCTCACAGGGAGCCCAGGCTGGAGGGCGGGATCCACCCTGGAACACCAGCCCAAATGTACGCAGTCCGACATGAGCTGCAGCCTTCCAGCCTGAAAGCCAGAACATTGTGTTCGGTGTCTGTTCACAGCTGGACTCTCGAGCAGAGCAGGGAGAAGAATCTGGATCAAAGCAGGAAACTTGGCAACAGCACCAATCACTTGGTGGAAACAATTTCTTCAAGATAGTGACGAGACCCTCTGTGTGGCAGAGGAGGACAGCACCCCCCCATTTGGTCCCCACAATGAAATATATTCAGTACATAACCCACACACACATTTGTATTTGTGAGGACCGTCCATTCATTTCTATGGGGAAAAACTCTAAGCAGTCACAACCTTAGCCCTAACCCTAACCATAAGCAGGGCTGCGCATAACTGGTACGCAAGTGCGCATTCACCTTTAAGAACGGTACACGCGACAATCGATTGTTTGTGAAAGCGCAAATGCGTACTTATTTTATGTGCATTGGCGCTGCTATGAAAACAAAATATAATGTATTTTAATCTTTATATGCTAATTCGACTTCATTTGCGCTATACAAGTTAAAATACAAGGTATTTTCTTGTCTTAGCAGCGCAAATGCACATAAAATAAGTACGCATTTGTGCTTTTACAAACAACCGATTGTCGCGCGTATCGTTCTTAAAGGTGAATGCGCACTTGCGTACCAGTTATGTGCAGCCCTGACTATAAGTAACCAAACATGATCAGAATGTTGTCTGATTAAAAAGCAAGAAGGAAAAAGAGTAAGGAAATAAATGAATCGCAAATACATATTAACAAGTACAGGGACCTGTCTCAGAAAGCAGGATTTCTTGTTTAGCTGGATAACTTGTCAGATTTAAGGTACTCCACTTTAGATGACCATTTTCTTTGCTCACTTACATTTAGCCCAGACTACCTTAAATCCGACAAGTTATCCAGCTGAGCAAGGAATCCTGCTTTCAGAAACAGGCCCCAGATACCAAGTAGCAGGATTTAATTGGGACACAGACACAGAAATCTTGCTACATCTTCAGCATATTTTGTGTGTTGTATTTTGTATGTTAAGCGAAAGTGATGACTAGCATTTTCATTTGCACCTCAGCAAATATAAAGAGATTACGGTGTCTAAATCACAATAGTCCTTAGGCTAAATTAGCCAGGGGTGTGGCCGGGTGCCCTCAGGAGAGAAGCTCCTCCTTAGGTCATCTGTGTGCTGAAGCATCATTTCCCCACATGACTGTCAATACGACAAGACCAGTGAAATGATTTTACTGTCCCTTTAAGAAAAGCAGCTGCACACCCCACTCAATCTTTCCTGTCTTTTTCCCACTCAGACAAAAGTCAGTCTGCTGCCTTTAATCCACAACAATGGCTGGGTGCTAAAGATTAAAACATCATCGCGGAGGACACCCGGCCCTATCCAGAGAAACCCGGGCAATCTGCTTAGCAAGAGGCTGCCCCCATCTATGGAAGGAGGAGTGCCAAGAAATCGTTACAGTCAGGGCAGCCGCTGTATCGCGCAAGGCACGGTGAACAGACCGATCGATAAGGGTTTAAGAAATGTCAACTCGCTAAAGTGCTTTGGCCACGGCTTTGAGCAACAGCCTCTTTAGGCTAGAAACAGGATCCGGCGCACATGCGTCAGTGTTGGAGCCTTCGTCACACCGAATCTGAAGTCAAAAGGGAGTGTCTCTAACACACTGAAGGTTTTTACACGCACACAGGCGGGCATTTCAGGTCCAGAAAGTAAAAATCCAAACCAGGATTTTGATTCAACCACCCAGTTGAGTACTCTGTGACTGTGACTCTTTATATTCAACTGACAACTGGTTGGTTGAAACAAAATCCTGGTTTGGATTTTTACTTTCTGGACCTGAAATGTCCGCCTGTGCACACACATGCGGTTTTGGTATAGACAAGCCCTTAGCCAGAAATAAATTTTGTGAGGGATCCAGCCACAGTACCGATAGGTTCCTCTTGGTAGATTTTTCCCATCTGGGGTGGGGGCGCAGGGGTCCAAGCGGGAGGCTGAACACACAGTTTTGAGGGAGTTTAAAGTCAAAACACATGGTGGTCACTTGCTGGCTCACTCGACGTGCCAACTAGCGAAGGAATTCCAACAGGCCTGAGTGTGAAATGAATCCCGGTGTGTCAGAGAAGCCAATTCACAGATCTCCAAATGTCAAATAAATAGTCATGTGGAAGTCTGGGAAATGAAATAAACCCAGGAAACAACACGACTCAGGCTGAAAATCCCCAGGCGAGATTGAAGAGCAAAGACAAAAAGACCTCAGACGTAGGGATTTAAAGCGGTGTTGGGTCCTCACAAGACCAGCACTGTACTGAGGACCTCAAACATTTTAATGTTCTCATCTGTCATGAGCAACATCCCCATGCAGAGCCTGCGCATATGGAACAAACGGGGTTATAAAGGCACGCACAATGTGTAAGGATGCATGATAACATAGCATGTCTTATGTCAAGCGAATCCATGAACATCCACTTAGGGAAAGATGTCAGGTCATAAACCAGCTCTTTGAGTGGGAAGCCAGCATACAATATCAAGATGCATGCTGCCTAAATACTGTAATGAGGACTGGCAGCATACAATACAAAATCAAATTATACTGCCTACACTTACCAAACTAAGCAAACAGCTGCAAGTTACAATTGACAGGGACGTGCCAACTGACAACAGGCATCATCAAAGAAGCTGTTATCACAACAACAACAAAAAAACACACTTTGCTGCTCATCAGGGTCCCCACAAAGCACAGATGATTGCCAATTTACTCAAAAAAACAGCATGTTAGCACTGAACGCTCTACAGGGTTAAAGAACAATCCAGAAGAGAGGCTGAGGTTAGCCACCGACTGAAAGGAAAAAATGGCGTAAAAAAACAACACAAGTCGGGGCTTTGGAACACGCTGCATGGATTTGCAGGTGTTTGTGTAAATACAATTTGAATGAGCATTACTTCAAGATGGAAGAGCACATTTATTCTAATCCAGGGAAGGTTTTAAACCGACAGAGAGCAAATGAATTTCAAAATGGGTTGTTCATTTTAATATCCCAAGCCATTTGTTATATTGAGAGTAAATGCATCACATCAGCATCGCAAAAAAGGCGCTGCTCTCAGGAGCGACAGGGGAGGGAGGGAGACAGGGGTGCTTTTGGCGTGCGTACGCGATGTCCACGGTCGGCACGGGGAGGGGGGACATTTACAACTGCAGCTCTGTTTAGCACAATGAATCAGTCTTGGTAAGTGGATTGAGGATGTTTTCGGGGTTAAGTTACCATACAAAATTTTGCTTCTGTAGGTGTAATTATTTGTATTATAGATATAACTATGATTATTTAGACGGCTGAGTTTCAGATGTTACCCAGGTTAAACTGATTTTCCAACTTTTGCCTTCTTCCTGTCTTCTGAATGGCACATACTGTATCAGTACAGAGTGTTCTTGAGTTCCACGGGTCGTACCATTATGCAGACCCGACAGGGGGGGAGCCTTGACAGAGTGGCTCTTCATTCTGTGACCTAAAACTCAAGCACCATAATGAAGTGTGAGATTTAAACTTGCCTGCTGGGTCTCAGTCCATCCATCTGCTTGTCCTACTCAGGGTCATGGGGGTCTGGAGCCTATTCTAGAAGCTACAGGCACAAGACAGGGAACAACCCAGGATGGGGCGCCAACCCATCGCAGGGCACACTCACACACACATACGATTCACACCAATTTGGTAACCCCAATTTGGTACCTGGAGGAAACGTCACAGCAACACGGGGAAACCATGCAAACTCCAAACACATGGGGCCAGGGCAGAGACTCGAACCCCGGTCTCAGAAGTGTGAAGTAACAGTACTAACCACTGCACCTCCACACCACCCCCTGTTGTCAGTCCCTGGCATCAATCATTGTAACTACAGTTTATATTGCAAGACCGCAAAAAAGCAAAGACATAGGTAGGTCACCTAGAACGTTTCCATTTAACAGCAGAAGATTCCAAGCAGATATAAATTGAATTACATACCATGAAAGTCAGGTCGGCGCGGAGAAAGCGGAGGCCCTTAACTCTCTGTAATAATTCAGATATCCTGAACATGTTGGCAACAAATTAATCCTTTGTTAGGGTTTATCTTTCTGTTCACATTCAGGGAAATTGTGAATATTCTTTTTTATTAGACTAACAGCAATTTTATTAAAGATGGGATTAAAGTTATCTATATTCTCATACATCAGAACAAGATTAAGTTATCGAAGGGAGATTGGTCTGTTCAATTAGTGACTCAGGTTACTTGGATTCTGCACAGGAGTATAAAGATGCTATCGCTGCTTCCTGCATGGGGACCGGTGGGAAAACGGAGGCCTTACATCAGTACTTTGCTGAATGTCTGTATTAGATGCTTTGGTACAGTATCTGTGTGCAGATTTGGAAAAAGACAGAAAGTACAGTGACTTCTGCCAGTTGACCTGGGGCCTTGTACTCATACCAGCCACTGAGCGTCCTGCCAGGAATCATACAGGCCGGTGATGCCTTAGGAAAGCGCTCCTCAAACTGCAGGTCATGATCTCCCAGTAGGCTTGCCAGATAACTGGGCGGGATCGCGAGATGATTTTCTAAAGTTTGTTAAAATGTTATTGTTAGCATTTTTAGCGCTTGGTAAATCCATGCTCACCAGATTTCTTTGTATAAAAGGGGTCGTAAGACCGGTATTCTTTTGGCGGGGTGGGGGGGGGGATCTCCAAAAAAAAAAAAGTAAGTTTGAGAATCGTTGCCGACAATCTGCTGATGTGCCTCAATTCGCTGCCCTCCTCTGTCCTTTCGACAATTCAGCACCAACTTCTCGAACGTACAGGTTGACAGAACAGCTGCTGGCCAGCTGAGCCAGGGGTGCCCGATCGGCTCTTCTGGGAAACGGAACCCTCTGGATGTATCCAATGGGCCGGTTGCCAAGGACGGCAGAAGCTGGAGGACACGGCAACAGCTGCGGCCTGCCCGCACGCGGCCTGCCCACCCACCTGGTGCTCCTCCCGACTTGTGGCTGCACTACAATGGGTCGGCGCCCCACCCCGAGTTGCTCCCCGTCTTGCGCCTGTAGCCTCCGGAATAGGCTCTGGACCCCCCATGACCCTAAATAGGATAAGCGGTTACAGAAAATGGATTAATGGATATTCTGATTATTCACAGCAAGCATCAGCCTGCCTGCAAGGTTAAGGTCAGGTTTGGGGTTTTAGGGTCTGTGCGTCTCGGTCGGTAGGAATTCGCTCGCTGGCCTAGCCGATTTCCCAGCTCGCTCTCTTCCCGGTTTCCACAGGCTGTCACACACTGCCTTCCAATTTTACTACTATTATTTCAGCTTTTAACCCTGACAAGAATCGAGCCGCACCCTTTTGTCAAAGCCCGTCGGCAGACAGGATTAGCGGAAAGAAAATGAAAAACGAACATGAAAGAGCGAAGCAGGGCATGATGGTAACCTGACGACTGACAGCCGTCCCATGGTGTAATGAGGTCTTATCACCATCAGGTCTCAAGGCCCGCTGGACTAAGGAACGTCAGTAACGGTGCATCCGTCCCCGTGCTGGACACCGGCCTGCCTCCGCCTGCCGTCTCAGGATCGCCGTGCTGGACACCGGCCTGCCTCCATCTCAGGATCGCCGTGCTGGACACCGGCCTGCCTCCGTCTCAGGATCGCCGTGCTGGACACCGGCCTGCCTCCGCCTGCCGTCTCAGGATCGCCGTGCTGGGCACCGGCCTGCCTCCGCCTGCCGTCTCAGGATCGCCGTTTCATTTCCCTCCCAGGCAGGACTTTGAATTGCTTCCAGCTGTCATTTGTGTCTCATTCTGAATTATTACATGTGACTTCAGGCAAGACATGGGACTCTCTGGCTGTAGGGGCCACACATAGCTATAAAATCAGGAGTCTAATTAGAACAGAATATGAAATAAACCCAACCTCACTATGTATCCGCTGGTCCCGAAGGAGTCTTTCTGAATCCTTTTTTAATAAGATTTCAGAAGGAGGTTATATCAAATACAGCTTTTGAGTTTTTTTAAACTGCATTCGGGCCTCAAAAAGACAAGGCTGGGCCCTGAATCCACCCCCCGCCAGACCAAAGCTACCATTATCCACGCTCACACACTCCCCCAGGCCCCTAATGGCATCAAAAAGTGTACAAATATAAATGAATTTACCAAAGAAGATGGTGCATATTAAGTAGGGTGTAGTGTTCCTCAGTACAGGTGCAGCTCCGTGCTCTTCTGCTCATCTTAATTAGCGCAGTGAGTGAAGTGCCAGTGTGATGCAGCAGCACTTTCTGGGGATTGTACCCGTGCCAGCCTGGAGGGGGTGTGGGGGGCAGCTCTGTGGTACTCTGTTTATTGTGGCCCCCACCATCGCGACGGCAGGGCGTCCAGATGCATCGCTGAGGTCACCCTCATCGGTGGCACCGCATAACAAACCGCAAGGCCTCATTCACCAGGCGCCACGGCGCCCCCACCTGGCACACGCTGGTAATGCAGCCTTAGATGGGCGCGATTTACATCTTCGCCGTGCGCCTTTAGCAGCGCGCTTACTCCCATTCGCGCGGCTGAGAACCCGTGCGCAGCCTTAACTTCAGCTGAAATTAGCGCGGGGAAATTGCGCGGCTAATGGAAATGCTCAGAGAAAGATGCAGAAATGAAACGATGATGGAGCGGCGCACAAAGGCAGCGGCGGGTGGCAACGTCTCCACATTATTACTTCCATGCATTTCAATGCAGGGCTGGCTAATGCGTTAATAAAAAATGCATAGGCGTCTCCTGGTGGGAAAGTGGGCCCCCCTTCCCTCCCCCGGCCTGTCTAATCGCTTTGCTTGGCCCTGAGGGCTGGGAGGGGGGCGGGGGAAGAGGCTGCTCTGCCGGGTCGCCCTCCTCCCACTTAGAGCCCTAAAGCTGTGCCTAGAGCCCCAGAAAAGGCAGAGACCCCATCGCGCTGCTGTGCATTTGCCCCCCCCCCCCCCCTCGACTGCAACAGGAGCCCTATTGCAGTGAGAGCAGCAGCAAACCTCTAGCCCATCTCCACCGGTAACGGGACCACGAGACTTTACAGACGAACGGGGGCCGGGGGAGAGTGAGGTGGGTCCGGAAGCGAGGCTGTGAAAGGAGCCCGGCGCCGCGTTGTACCGCGTTGTACCGCGTTGTACCGCGTCGTACCGCGCGCACCTGCCTGGTGCATCGCCAGGGCGCACGGGGAGCCCATTGTTCCGAGCGACAGGCGGGCAGAGAGCCAAGAGGGCGCTAAGCTAATGAGCTCCAATATGGGAAATAGCTGTTTATGTTGTTATGAAATTACAGCCTGTCGAAAGTCAGCTTGCCTTCCAACAGGATGCGAAATACACAGGCTGAGCCAGGCGGCTACATCCATTATGCCCATGACTGAGTTTCTCTTTTTTTCCCATCATAAATCGCTTATTACTGGCAGGTGCAAGAGACGCACGTGAGAGACGAAGATCAGAGGCAGAGATGTGATCCAAAAAGCTTCCTGCGAGATCCTGAACTGCGGGAGCCAAAGCGTGTGAGTCTCCAGGCTGGGGCAGGTGGGAGGTGTCTGTCAGGCAGAGGAGCGGGGAAGGATGGAGAAGGTCAGGAAGGGAAGGGGAGAGAGAGAAGGAGAGATTCAGCGAGAGGGAGTCACAGACAGAGAGACAGAGGAGGAGGGTGGGGGATGGAGAGAGAGGGAGTGACAGAGAGACACAGCAGGGGAGGGAAAGAGAGAGTGAGGGAGAGGGAGAGAGGGGAAGGGAGCGGGAGTGACAGAGGGAGAGACAGAGGGAGAGAGACAGAGAGGGAGAGAGATGGACAGAGGGAGAGACAGATGGAGAGAGATGATAGAGGGAGAGAGACAGACAGAGGAGGAGAGAGATGATAGAGAGACAGAGGGAGAGAGTAGGACAGAGGGAGAGACAGAGAGGGAGAGAGATGAATAGAGGGAGAGACAGAGAGGGAGAGAGATGGATAGAGGGAGAGAGTGTGTCTCATAATGATACAATAAAACAACTGGTCATAAATAAGACTTTTCCATAGACCAAATAACAGCTAGACCCTAAACAAAGCATCCACTAAAGGAACAGGTTTCTCAATGGAACAAGCAAGAAAATCCAGCTAACTATCTTCATGAGACAGGCTCCACCGGCTTTCCATTGGCCAAAGGGTGACTGCATGCATCTGTCACTCATCTTCATAACGCTGACATGAATGAAATCCTCGGGACTTTACACACTTTCTCACCGTTTTCCCTCCATTTTTCCATCTGGTATATCTAGGAGAGGATTGTTCTGTTCAGCAGTGGTAGAAATCCTTCTCCTTGTGCAGTGATGTGGCCAAAGCAGGGGAGACCAGTTCTGGGGTGTGTGTGGGGGGGGTTGGGATTTAAAATGCTATGCATCACAATTTCTGAGAATAATAGCTTCTGAGACACTGCCGTTCGAAATTCCGGCAGCGAGAGAACACAAACCGAGCAGTGCCTCACGGAAACTGTGAGCAACATCTCACATCCAGCACGTGCTGGCTGACAATAAGGTGCAAAGCATTAAATCTTCCTTATATTGGCAAAACCTATTTCAAGCACATGCAATAAACACAGACTTGGGAATTGCAGCACAGAAAATTCTCCAGAAGTGCGATAAGAAATGGTGAAGTAAAAGATATCATTGTCTGATTTATGTCTGAAATGACACATGGAGACACTGGGGTGTAAAGTTGCTAATTTTCAGGCTTCATAGCGGGTTTGGGGTGTTAATTGTAGCGAATCCCGTTGGAAACAGCAGCGGCAGCGCTGCACACTGGGTCCGAAAGGGTTAAAGCGCTTAAGCGTGATGTTATCGGGAAGTGACAGGCTCCGTGTTAACGCTACATTTCTGCGGCACGCAGAGTGCCATTTAAAAAGCCCTAACGGGTGTAATCTGTGGCGTTGAAACATCGCCTACTGATCCAGCAGGACCCCAGAACCACCGTCCGCAGGCGGCTGAGATAAAGGGGAATCCATGTGGGAGATGCTGCGCGTCGCCTAATAAGCGCCCAGCAGAGCCGGGCCGCGTGCTGTCTGCAGCGAGCACTCTGTCCTGCCGCTGAGCACCATGGGAGGCCCACATAACAGGTCTCAGGGCGTCCTCAGATCTGCCCGAACCGATAAAGCGCACGACTCAGAGGCAAAACACAGCAGGAATAAAGGGACAGACTTTTACGCTACATGCAGCACAACACTTATTCACACTATATGTGTGTTTTAATACAATTAATTCTTTTAATTGTAATTAAAAAAAGTTATGTTTTTATGTGATGCAGCGATATTAACCCTTCGGGTAATTACTTAAGATAATCACAGGTTTCTACATATAAAACCTTAGAACTGTGACCCATAACTTACAGTTAAACACGAGAACAAACAAGCACATAAATCCGAACGCGCTCGCTGTCTATTCCCACTAAGGAAACAGGCCCAGTGATGTTCGTCAGCTATCTGCCTGCAGGTACACGTGAGGTACAGTACCTACAAAGGAGAGTGATAAAGTCACATCATGTGACCTGGCCACCTGACCGAAGCAGAGCAGAAATGGTTTGGGAGGAGTCTGACCGGAGAGTGAAGAAAAAGCGGCCAATGACTGCTCAGCATAAATATGTGGTACCTCCTTCAGGACAGCAGGAAAAGCATCCCAGGAGGCCACCTCATGGAACTGGTGTAGAGGAGACAGTAGGGTCAACCAGTCCCTGGAGCAATTAAGGGCCTTGCCTTAGGGCCCAATGGTGGGATCACTCTGCCAACCTAGGGATTTGAACCAACAACATTATGAGTCCCAACCCACAGAACCCACCCCAACCAAGAAATTATTATTTTTTGTTTAATATGTTTTTGGTCAATGCATTAGTGCCATATATGTCATTTTACAGTTTTGATGTCTGTATAATTTTTCTAAAATTAAGAGAATAGTACAAATAAACCTTTCTAGGGGGGTTGGGTGTGTCCAAACTTTTGACTGGTATTGTAGGTGGGACGTGAACATTAACAGTTTCACTTTCCAACATGGTAGCTGAGGACAGACCCCAGAAGCAGTTCCTGTTTTGTACATATGACACATCCTTAATCTGCCTGTCACATACATGTGCATCGGTGACCCAGACTAAGAATGAAATCGGCCAGCTTTTGTTTCCCTTTTTCACACTCAGCTCAGCCCGGTCTCCCTGGAAGTTCTCACCGATTCACGTTAAAGAGAAAACAATGTCAGTGTTTTCAATACATGCATGAGGGAGCTTGTGCGATTCTCACAAGATGCCTGGCAAAGGGTGGCTTTGTAGGGCATTATCATGAGACGCCCACAAGCTGCACGTTACTGTCTCACGAGGAAGCCTTTAATCCCAGCTGTCTCCACAAACAAGCTCCCACATGGAGGACAGAGAGAGCCCCCCCCCCCCAAAGGATGGCGGGCGACTTTTCAAAGTGGAGGGCCCTGATACTACAGAGCGGGTCAGGAGCCCATCATTGCCATGCAGAGACGTACCCACCATACCCACAAAACACCCAGAACCAAACGCAGTGGCTGAATGAGGACCCCCAGGTCAGACAGTAGATGCGCATTTCAGCATTAAACCTCGGAAACGTGATGCTTGCTTCATTAATATGCGTTCACCAAAAAAAAATAACAATAATAAATAAATAAAAGCCCAAGGCAGGGGTGTCTGTGTTAAGCACTGTTTGGAATCTGAACCCGAATGTTCAGCTGCATTTAATAACATTGGACCGACTGCGTGAATAATTCATAGCGACCGCAGCCTCTCAGTCGGCAGCCCTCCGCAGTGCTCACGGCACGATAAACTCCAGGAGACACACAGGCAAGTGTGGGGAGAGTCGTCCACACTGGCCCTTGCCCATCGCCGCAGGTGTACCTTCCTCTCCCGGGTGATTTGCTGGCTCTCCGTCGTTAAAGGGAACACCAATTAGCTTAAACAATAAACAGGCCAGCCAGCCACGTTTCTAAAAACTTAATAGGTTCTGTCTTATTTTTCTCCCCATTAATACATTCATTTATCCATCTGCAATGTTTGAACTGAGGAAATGTGCAACTTTAGATACTACTTACAGCCATTGTTTGAATCTTTCCCGGCCTGTCTTGATTAAATAAAGGCTGATCAAACTGAACTAGTAACGAGTAAATATTATGGTTGGATAATTATATGAAAAATTAATGGACACTTGAAAGCGTGCGTGATTATGGAACAAGGAATCCGACTTAATTAATGACACAGCTCAGAGTAAATTGATTAACGCCACACAGTGACTGATATTCACTCGATACCTCGATGATGTTTGTTTCGCAGCCATTAATAATAGAGAAAACATTCAAGGCTCAGCGAGAAAATCCTCCCGGGTAGGATAAAGCAGAATAACGAATGATGCAGTATCTGCCGCAGGTACTTCAAACCGTCAATGTAAACGACATTAATAACTTTTGTGACGTATGAGGAAACGTATGGGTGATTCTTCCCAAAATGTGCTTCCTTCGCATGTGGTCCATCCTGGTGCCCGCTTTGGCTCACCTGCCAGCCACAGCCACTGGTCAAACACCCGCCAGTCATGGTCCACGTATCCATGGCAACCGCCGCGGAGGTTCTCGGAGCCAAGACGGCCACGTGTTTCGGAAAAGATAATTGTCCGCCGCCGTGGCACGTTTTTAATGGCGCGATTCATACTTAGGCTGTTAGATGCGAGTTTTAATAACCGTTATCTGCAAAGGGCATCTGGGAGTTTGGAATCGCTGAGAATCGGTTGCTTCGTGGAGGCACCATTATGATGAGGGCAGACACCTGGCAAACCGCAGAGCGGCGAGGTTCTGACGGACCCTGCGACAGGCTGTGGATGGATGGACTGGGTGAGAGCGCGGTCACGGCGGTCACGGAGAACGACCATGCTGGCGTCAGATTATCAATTTGAGACAAGTCTGCACGCACATTTACATGTATGTAATGTTTTTATTACCTTTTAAATTGCCCCAACGCTTTTGACGTAGCTAATTTCAGGTTTATAATGGAATAATATAGATTTGCCGTAAGACTTCTTACGTAAGCGTTGCCAGCCTTGCGTCTCTGATGGAGAGTGCGCCCCCCTCGCTCAACCCTCTGGGCCCGGCCGACGGCCCCCTCCCATCTCGAGGATGCCTCCAGCCCCCGTTACCAAGGCAGCACCCCCTTCCCGCCGTCTCCGTGCAACACGTTAGTCATTTGCTAGGCACCCGTCACCAAATGAGGAGCCGGGCAGGACTCGGGAGACGGCACTGATCCCCCCCGCAGACGGCTGCCTCGGCGCAGGCGACGGGCCCCATAAATATACATGATGAGGAGCCAGAGCGCACAGCTGCGCACGTCACATGCGGCCGTCTGTGCAGAACACGCGTGTGGGCCTCCCGTTGCCGTGTGATCATCCCGGCTCTCTGAGGGTCACCAAGCGACCCCAAGAAGGATCCAAAACAAACGCAGCAAGTGTCAGTCCTGTCCCTATGACGACTGTGCTGTGAGCGAAAGAGGTGGCAAGAGCCTTTAATATAATGTTCTTTCTAACTGAATGTATCTCTTTTTATTTTAACTCCTTTTACACCACCTTGTCCTAAAGATACCTGGTGCAGTGTTTCCCAATCCGGTCCTCAGGCACCCGCAGACAGTCCACGTTTCTGCTCCCTCCCAGCTCCCTACCAGACAGTCCACGTTTCTGCTCCCTCCCAGCTCCCTACCAGACAGTTGATCACAGTGATCGGGAACTGGGTGGGAACGAAAATGTGGATCGTCTGCGGGTCCCTGAGGACCGGATTGGGAAACATTGCATTACAGAGCAAGTGACTGAACAAACAAGCAAGCGTAGCCATTTGTATTGCCGACATTAATCCAAAGAGTGCCAGCTTTTCAACAAGACTGATTCGCTGTCTGCCATTTTATATGGTGTGAAATAGAGCAATGACAAGGAGAAATCGGTTCTCTCTATTGGTCAGAACGAAACGGAGAACGTTTGGGGGCCCAGCGGTTATCGGTGGGGTGGAGCGGAGACTCACGTCAGCCTCATAGCCAGAGAGACGCTCCGGGCTTCACACAGATTCGCACGTGGATTCGCACCAGTGATTTCCATCAAGATAATTAAGTCAGTATCACACCCATCCCATATCTGAGCAGCGTGAGCAGGAATGTAATTATTTAATTCGGAGGGGGAAAAAAAATGAAATTGCATACCACATCAAACGGCTGCACTTGAGAAAGGTGTGATAATGGAAGGGGGTGCTGCAGTATGTATTGACATACGCAGTCACTCAATCGGCGAGATTAAATTAGCCATTTTCACTAGTGGTCTGCCACAAAGCACTTAACATAAATCACTTTCTACAGGTAATAACAGTAATAATACAATGGAAAAAACTCCTGGGGAAGGTAACAAGACCAGGCAGAGATACTGCAAACAGGTGTGAGTGTGGCTGGGAGTGCAGGGCCACTGA
>JAODLC010000040.1:5683079-5699845 GCA_026781145.1 Hippopotamyrus pictus | reverse complement strand
AGATCGGGTGGTAGCTGCTGAGGATAATGTGAGAGGCAGATGGGACCACACTGGTGTATATGAGCCAGAATGCTCATTTAGGATCACAGGTAAGAAACAGGGATGTGGACAGCAGGGCCCCTGTGTGGCCCCAAGGGCGGGAGGCTGGAGAGCCAGCAGCACCCCGATCCTCACGTCCCTCGGCCAGAAGAAAACAAAAGCAGCGAGAGAATGTTCCGACGCACCCAGTGCCTGCCAGGAGACTCCAGCCCGATAAACTGCCAATTATCACCTACAGCCGGCGCTGTGGCCTCATCCAGCGCCGGCGCTGTCAGACCGGCTGACGTTAGCGCCGAAGGGGCCTCTCGCTCAGCCACGATCTCACAACGCTTACCGAGAATGCGGGAGCACGCCAGCGCGAATCCCAAGGCCGGCCGGTAATAATGATCAAAGGCAGGTCTGACCTTTCCTCTTTGCATAAACATGACGTAAAGGGTAAAAATCACAGCGGTCATGCTGAAACATCGGCCTCTGAACTGCAGAGTGTGTTATTTCAGACGCTGTATGCTGGAGGACGATTCTCACACACACACAGCCTACACCCTTCTGAAGAACACTCTCTCTCCCTCGCTAAAAGGAGACAGCTAAGGTCCCAAACAAGCAGCGCGGAGGGAGGGAGACACGGCGCCTCCCTGAACTTCTCATTACCTGCTGGTCCACACTGAGATGTGCTGTACCGGAAAGGAACCGTTTAATGTATGCTTCACGTCGCACACTGGCGATGAGAAATGGCCCGTTCGCTCCGTGCGTGGCCTCTGGCACGTCGATCCGTCAGTTTGCCCGTGTTTGATCTTCATTTGGAGACGTCTACCCTTCGGAAAGCGGCTTACGTACGGGACTTTAATGCCACGGGAGTAAAACGCTTTGCTCCTAAATCCAGCGGTGGGCTCGCACGCTGGCTCCAAGCGGCTTCCTGGCAGGAAGCTTTGACGTGACAGGTGGAGATGCAAATGTGTTTCGTGCGACATGCATCCATTTTCATTAAGCAGGGCCCTGCCCAGGTGGATTCTCGGTTAAACAGCTCTTAACCACCGCATAAGGAAAATGGTGCCAAGGTGACAGCATAGCCTACAAGCCCCCACAGGACGCGGGCGGCCAGGCGGCGAGACGCACGTGAAGGTTAAATCGTTGACACGACCAGGCGGCCGTGAAGACACTTGCAGCACGGTGCCCCTGACGCGCATTTTATTTATGATAATAATTTGTTTATTCCGCTGTCCAATGAAGGAGCTAATAAGACTGACGACAGAGGAAAAACCACATTAATGCTGCTCTTCATTGCAGAACGGAGAGGATGAGTCCCACCTGTTAAGGGAGGGGAGGGGTCCGCTGAGAGCACCCCCCCCCAGAACGAATCATGGAGAAAGTATCATGGGGTGATCAGCACAGCGGCCCGGGGGGGGGGGGGGGGGGGGCGGCGTTCACAGCAGGCGAGGACGGGGGCCCTCCGTAGGCCGACCTTGCCGCCAAACCCGTTTATCTGCGAGGTCGCAGAAGGCTGGGACTCCGCCGGGAGGGGGCCTGGCCAGTTACACCCCCGAGCATGCTGGGAATCGATCTCCGACGCGGGCCGCCCCTCAAGTCACTTCATCTCTAATGCTAAATATTTGTTTTGCAGAAACATCTGGCTACATAACAAAGGGGGGGGGGGGGGAATGGCATCATCTCCACTACAGAAATGATTTAAATATGAATGTGGGCATTCTTCATGTTTAAATGAAGCATCTCCATTTGGAATAAGCAGCTGCCTGACTGACAGGCTCGTGAATCAAATCACTTGGGCCTCTAGTTCTGTTTGTATAAAGGAGAAGATTAATATGCAGCAGATTCACATCTTGCTGTTTTCCTCTATGGTTTTAATTTGGAGAAATTTGTTTCTCCGTTAAACATTTTCAGTGTTAATCTGTAAATAAAAATGCATCCCATCCGCAGTTTCCAACTCAGATAAATGGGTCATCACAGCATCTTTTCAACAAATCCGGCTTTCAGCTACTTGCCACTATCAAAAGGACATCTTTGTGACCCCCCCCCTCCGTATTTTCTATCATTTTTCTCACAATTCCCCCCCCACCATATTGTGACAGCAGGATTACACTAATTGCTTCCATCACGGCACACAGTGTCTTGGGGATTATTGGTCGGATCATCGGGATTCAGTGTCCTGACCATAGCTGGGTCTCACCATGCTGACAGATTCAGGATAGATGTAAAATTTGGACACAGTCATCAGCCCAAATACAGCCTTTTATAGCACTGTCATTTGGAATATTTTTAGGCATGAACAACACAGGCCCTCCAGACAGGCTCTGTGCCCTGCTGTGGGAAATGCCCAATGGAGATTATGCTAATGGACAGTTGGCGTGATGGAGGTGCTCGACCAATCATGGACTGCAATTTGAGGAAAGACCCGCCCCTAGAAAGGCCGGCGCCATGGCGACACGCGGGGTCCAGAGAACTGGAGGACGCTACCGCGCTGCCCAGCACTGTCAAAGTCAGACGCCGTATCGCAGAGCATCGCCGCGGAAACGAGGACACGGCGCTTCTGAAAGTGCTTGTGCGCCTTTTGTGATGCTGGAGACCCGAGAGGCCCGTCGCACGGAAACGAGCACTTTCCTCTTTCACGGAGCGCCGCGGAAACGGGCACAGATACGCCGCCTTAAATAACGAGAAAATAAAATGCGGGATGAATTAAGTACACAAACACATACAGTGCACGGAATCCGCAGCTACCCTTAATCTACAGAGATCACACCCCCCTAAGCACAGTGCGGTAAACACCTAACCATTCGACTTAACAGGTGAAACCCATTCCACATTTTACACACATTACATTAAGAGGCTTTGATATGGAAGAGTTAAAAATGATCAAAATAGTCAAAATATGCTATGAAGTATATTTACTATAATTATGCCAGTCTATAGTCCTGCTGTGTTTATATTGATTCAGACGTTTATTCGAATCATTCACAACATCAAGAGACATGATAGTTTATTGATCATCTGAAAGAGAAGCATCACCGTTTTCGAAGCAGCTAATAACGTGTATGACAGGCTCTGGGGGCTGCACTCGGCTCATAAATGCTAAATTAGCTCTGGCTACCGTTTGACCATTTTATTCTTAATGCTACAGTGATATTATTATTATTATTTATCTTCACATTCATTAAGGGGATTTAAGGCAGCGAATGATGCTCGGCTTCATGGCCGATTGTAAGACTTCTGCACAGAGGGAATCCTGATCACCGGGAGCTGATCTTGAATCGTCATGCTTGCCGAAATCTGAGCTTCTCACCACCTTTCAGCCTCGGGCCCCATCGTCTTGAAATCAACCACTCGGGGTAACTACCCACATGTGCTGCTATTGAGCTGTGAGAGTTAGGGTTATTAAGCACTAGCGACAGGTGATCTGCCCAACTCTGCCGTGTTCTGATTCTGGTTTAAAGCACTGTGGCGTTTACATGCATTATTCACGTGCACCTGTAGGTGGCGCTCTCTCGCACCCGGCCTGGCACTGAGCCGAAGGTGGGGAAGGAACACCTGCGCGAATAGTGATGTGAGAACTGGAAGGGGCATCTTCAGCTTGGCAGCCGCTCTCACCGTGGCCACATGTATCACTCGTTCAACTTGCCATCGCTTGTCATGTGATCAGCGGTGGTGGCTGGCACCAGAGCCCCCCCCACCGGCAGCGCTCACGCTGGCTTTAAAATGCGTGCCGTGTCAGGTGGCGTGCTTGGCCGCTCGCCCGGCCGCCTTTATGTGACGGCGCATGAAGGCTAGCTCGGGTGCTAACAGATGTTCGCGTGCCTCTTCACAGGGTCCAGACATGTCCAAATTGGAAATTACCGCTGCCCCCGTTATCTGCCGTGTGACGAGGCGGCCTGCAGTTCCCGGCCGATCAAAGGGCCGCCTGCGAGAGAGCAGATAAGCCCGAGCGTGACCCACCTTCACGTCGCCACGCACCATCAGCACGAAGGACCCTGGTGTGTCCCGGCTGGACCGAAACCAGGGTGGACGCACGGGGGACGTAGATCCGCGACCGGAGGCATCCTCCTGGTTGGTGCTGCTGGACCGTTTCCCAGCATCCTCCACAAATGAAACGCTTTGTCCTAAAGGCAGCCTCACCAACAGCAAATGAAAACGGATCATGTACCAGGCTGGCCGTACCCTACTGACCCAAACGGCACCTTTACTCTGTTTACACTTAACCCGATGAGGAAGGCAGGCACCCGGAAGACGCAGCAACTGATACGGTCAGTGATCCCGTCACACTCACGCACAGGGGTCAGTCAGCTGGACAGACGCCATACAGTAAATCCACAAAGATTACAGGGTCATTCCATAGCCCCCTACAAGCCTTCACTGTTCAATAAAAATCAGGATAAGGATAAAAAACAGGAATGCTACTGTATGTTATCCCACCCGGTGTTTTGTGTCATATTATTTTTGTGCAGAGATATACGAGCTGCCAACTCCCATCCAGAAGAAAGGCATGCGTTTCTTGACGACTGCATAATTAATGTTTTCGATTCGAGCAGCATTAATAAGGTGTAGAAGCCTCAGTAGTAAATAATGCACAAAAGGAGACACGACACACACACACACACACACACACACACACACACACACACACACACACGGAGAGACAGACACACAGACACGCTTCTGAATTAAGCTCAACTCCACATCACAGAGATGTGATGCAACATGGGAGTTTCTGGGGTAACACAGAACCGTACCTGCGGTTCCACAATCCAGGGAACCTCAGCAAAAAATCACAGCCCCCCCGCCTGAGCATGAGGACGCCTCTCTTCTTTTTTGGACATGCCCCCCCTCCAGGGTCAGACACAGCCGTTTTTGTGAAATGAATGTGTGTGTATGTGAGGGGGGGGTTATGGGCTGTGACATGGGCTGTAATTTTTGCCCAGTTGCGTACAGGAGGGGGCGCGGAGCCAGATTAAATGCAGCGCAGTGGCATTCAGGCCACCCGACCGGGGGGGCCGCAGCCCCCTCGCGGGGGAAAACAAACCCATTAAAGGCGGTGAAGCTCCAGTGCTTCTGAAGGAGCGATGTCAAAGAGGGGGCAGCGTAATTCAGGGTGAAACTTAACTGAAAAGAAAAACAAAAAGCCAGGTTACTCTGCGACCTCTGGGGGGCGCTGTTGGCCCCTCCTGTCCACTTCGGTTTAATTATTCAGAAACCACTCATTTATGTAACGTGCAGCCAGACGCCCTTTCATGTCTCGGATCAACTCACTGTTCCTCATCCGTACCGAGATGCCGGTTCCCGCTATCAGAGCTCAAAGGATTCAGACACACAATGGAGAATACCCACAATGCACCGCTGCCTCTTACATAATGCATTTTAATAGCCGCGGGTCGACGGGAGTCGGCGGCGCCCCCGGTGACGGCGGTATCCACGTCGAGGGCACGCTCGTTGCGGGCGTTAAAGTGCAACCATAGTGAAAAATGTCAATTAGCGGATTTCGGCGGCAGAGATAACCGCAAATCACGTCAGCGCTGGTGATTAATGAGACTTTTAGCAGGAAAGCACTCAGCATAATGAAAGGGAGACCTGGGTGTAGAAAGCATCAATGCCAGCGGCGGGTTCAAGGTCAGGTGACCCTGGGGTCTGGACAGGCGGCTCATCTGCTCCGTCCACTGGCCAAAAGAGCAGCACGTCCTACGGCTCACCTGTGCCAGGCAGAGGTGGAAAGTTTCGGTTCAGAGAGTAGAAATCCAGACCAGGATTTTGTTTCAACCAACCAGGTCAGCGGAAAGAGTCACAGTCACAGAGTACTTAACTGGTTGGTTGAAACAAAATCTTGGTCTGGATTTCTACTTTCTGGACCTGAACTTTCCACCTTTGGTGCCAGGTAAGCAGGAAGGTAAAGGCGCTCCCTCCGTCCTCAGTGGGGCCTCGCTGGCCCAGTCTCACAGTCCCTCTGACATCAGAGGTATGCCGCCGCCTGACGGGGAAACTGAGGAAGAGGTTTGTGAAGACCATTCCCTTATCGTGAAGATGGCGCCCAAACACAGGGAGATAGCACTCAGTATGGCAGAGCACCTATCAGGGTCACATTTATCTAAAATCAACAGAGGCTGGCCTCACTCATGGAGTGGCAGGGACACGTCAATGAGACATCATGCTCGCCGTCCCGTGTCACCCGGCTCTCCGTGTGTCAGTCACGTTTGTCATCATCTCTGAATTTTTCATATGTGTCAGCAGCCAGCGTGTGACACACCTGTCAGTCATCAGCCACGGGGTCTGGACGGGCCCAGCCCAAACCTCCCGTTTTTGGTGTCCACGTCCAGGTTCGGCAGTCTTTGTGGGGACCGAACGAGGCGCCAACAAGCCCACAAAAACAGCAGGTTGAGAAAACACTGGCGCCGCGATGACTAACAGCGACGGCTTCGCTTACTGTATGAATTAATTTCTCTCGTTTCGGAAGAAGTTATAAAGGATCGCTGGCACGGAGGCGGCTGCCAGGCCGGCAGGATCGCACACGTGCGTGGGAGCCCGTGCGCCGGCTCTGATGATAGATCATTCGAACGCCGGCCCCCTGTGCGCGGTAAACACGCTCGCGTGGAGCGCGGAAGCTCTGCATCGTCAGCGGCGTCCATTCATACAGTCTCAACGCACCTTTAATCAAAGGGGAATCGACGCTGTCCCATCACACAACGCCCCTCAGCAGAAACTGCGTCCCTATTGCTGCCTTTATTCATCATTACGCAGGAATGGCGCACAGCTCAGCGCACCGATGCTGCAGCTAGACCTGCCTTTCGCCGGCATTTCAATTACGCACAAAGTTTATCAGTCCTGGCTCACAATTAGCTCTTGTAATTGACTCTTAATAATTCGCCAAGCATGAAATGCACCATTTTAAATAACGATAATATAAAATAACTTCTACAGCACGATAGGCGTTATCTTCAAACCTCCCTCCACTGAAATCTCCCTGTGGAAAAATACTTTATATCTAGTATTTAACCTGGGGGAGAGAGGAGCATTCGGCAGCTGCTGAAGATCGTGTCAGCTGAGCAAATTACTGCACCAAAATTGGGAAAAATAGCTATATATAAACACATGAGGGGAAAAGGCATTTCTGGGGTGCAGAGGAGCACTCTTCCATGTCTGACAAATGCCCAGCACCGCCTTGCCATTAATCCCACTTCCCGATGCCAGCACCTCTCCCGGTCTGTCACCATCCAACCGCAATAAATCACAGGGATTCGTGTGTCAAATCCAGGTTGACCTTTAACCTCTTCTTGTGCCCAGAAGTACTATATAGCATGATTACAAAGAGCAGGATAATTGATAGTGACGGTGAGACCCCTGCTCTCCACCCTGACAGGGACTGGTGTCACACCCCGGAATCCTATACCTCAGGGCCTGCGTCCCGGGAGAGCCCCAACACCTCTGCATCCCGGCACTGGATTTTAGGATGGTTACGGACGGATATACGAACGAGATGTAACTCATTATTAGCCGTAATATCCAAAATTAGGAGAAGGTTGACGGCATTTTAACCTTCTCTGATAAGTACCTTTGCCCGACAAATCGGATTTGGTTACCCGGCCTTCATGTGAATTTGTACCCCCCTCATACCACCCCAGTCCAGGTTTTAATTTCCTCTCCCCGCATCACAGACAGACACGTCTGTAAACGAGCGTTTCAGAAGGCTCTCACGCTAATGCCTTGCCATAACCCACAAACCCCACCGCGAAGAGAAAAATCCTTGGAATGTTTTGGGGAAATGTACCCATATGAGTGGTCTAAGTTTTAACTGCCTGTTTTGGGGGTGGGGGGGGGGAGCGGGGTCTCGTGCACAGACTCGCTGGAAATAAACGGACTGGGATTCTCTTGTGGGGGCTTGTCTCTGGGATCCCTTACGCTGCAGTGCTGCTGGAGGGCTGTCCTCATCTACACACGCATCCACAGTGGTGCCTCCATTTAACTTCTGATAATATTTACACAGATGTCATGGACATTCTTGGGAAATTGTTGCTCCCTTGCTTCGAGATGTTTATCCCAATAAAGGAAACGGTGTCTATTGTTGGAGCTCCGTGGCGGGGGGATAGTGCGGGGGGGGGGATACACCCTGAAATCACCCCCCCCCCCTCCCTCACCAGTACCACAACACAGTCGTGAAAGCATTGGAACCAACAGCCACCCCATCTGATGCGTGATGAGGGTGAGAGAGTGCTATGCATTGGCAAGCTGGATTTGCTTCGATTCCGGGGGTGGGGATGTAGTCACGGCCTTGTTGGGGACTCCGGCTGTGGGCAGCGGTGACCGCAGTGTGAGACTCGAGCAGCTCGCCTCGAGCAGCTCGCCTCGCCCTTAAAGAACCCACAGCCAGGGCGTGTCCTGTCCGAGGGGCTCCGACGAGATTGCGACCTCCCCCACGGCATCGGGAAAGGACTCCGGCAACTCCATCAGCCCCCCGGCCCCGCACCGCTGACCGGAGGAGCCCCCACAGAGCGACTCGCCTGGAGTACATGATGTGCCGTAATACACAGATAGGTGGCGCTCTCCTCATGCTCTCCACACGCCGCCCACTAGCAAGAGCACACTGGATATTGAGCTGGGTCGCTGTATTGGGTGTACCTAGACCGGAGATATTACACAGGGAATGATTTATTAGTCTGTTTAGATAACAATACCAGTTAAATAATAGTAGGTCTTTATCTGCATACATCTTGATATAGCAGACCTCAGAAATTCCTCTCTGCTCACCCACAGGGGGTGGTATGCGAGTTCAGTTTCAGAAATGATGGAAATATTTATCTCCTAGTGCCCTGAGGGGGCGTCATGGCAAGGGTAACCGACAGGCGAGTGAATACTGAGGGGGAGGGAAAAGAAACACACATGCCTGCAACACACACACACACACACACACACACACACACACAATACGAGACTTTTGGCATTCACAGATCTTCACAGATCAGAATAGTAGGTTTTTTTCTCTCATTGTGGGGGCATTTTGTCCCCACAATGCAATATAAACATAATCCATGCGCGCACACACACACACACAGACACACACACACTCACACACACACACACACACATCCCTACCAGTATTAAAGCATCACATTCACGTCTACAGGGCTGATCTATTCCTTTTTTCTATAGGCACATTTCACGATGGGTAATGGGACATGCGATAAATGAAGGCATGATGAATCTGTACAAACTTTAACATAACTGAGTATGAGGCTAATATGTACACCCAGCAATCACAATTCAGCTTATGAATGGAAGCAACTATGGCAGTATCCAAATGGATTGCAACCATTCTCGATTTGCCGTTACGACAGGCTCAATAAACCTATTGAAACTTCAAATTACATAATAAGACAGGACTTGTCAGAAGTTGGCAGTAAAATGTTTGTGTGTCCAGACACGTGGTTGAAGAGTGAATCTTCACATTTCAGTGTAATTCTAAAGAGAAACAGAGCATTTAAAAACGGCACCCATGTAGAAGGAACTTGGGGTCTGTGTAATGATAGTTTGGAAACCAGTGATCCCATTCTATAATAGTAATGCATGGTAAGGCTTCAGGGCTGAACAGAGGACTGAAAAAGCACCAAAAAAAGAACATGTAAATCTGTCAGCATGGTTCATTTTAAGACAAACACCACTGGTGCATTGTGGGACATTCGCCACCATGCCCTTAATCATGTGACTAAGGTCTTCGGCAATTACTGCCATTTCTCTACGGCGTTCTACCCTATTATCATTCACTCTGCAGCGTCACATAACGTGATAATCCCGGTCAAAGCAGATTTACCTTCTACGCCGACTATATACACCATAGAGCAGATATACTCAAGCTGTTGCACACTGTATATGGAAATCCATGCGAATAAAAATAAAGTTTAAAAACACAAGTGAAAAACACTAAGTCTCAGATGTCATTCGGCCCGCTGATATAAGTCATGACAGGAAAACCGGGTATTTGCGATGAGCTCTCCGTCTCACCGAAAACTGCCAGACCACCAGTCAGATCGACGTTACAGTAAATTATGAGATGCAGGTCACTATTAGACTTAATATCCAAAGTTAGGAGCATGTTGACAGCGTTTCACTGCAAATGTAAACGCTCTCTGATAAGTACCTTTGCCCGACAAATCGGATTTGGATTCCTGGCATCTCCAGGGAGAGCGTAACGTGATGTACGATATGCGCTGGGTAGCAGAGTTCTCTTGCTTACACTCAACCAGCTGCGACATCCCCTGAATCACAGCGATAACGGCGCCCCGAGCGCCAGCGTCCTGGAAGCGGCCGTCATCTCGCCCTTGAGGTCTGCACCTGCGCATCTCCTCATTCCGGACAGACGCCAGGTGTTTACACCGCCCTGTCACATGCGCCGTGATTAATGACACCGGCCACGAAGCACATCGAGGACCCTTAAAGGTACGGTCACTGGCAGACACTCTTCACAGAGACCTTGCTAGACCTGACAGCACGATAAAAGTCCACCCCTCCCGGCCATCAAAGAAACGGTTGGACACACAAACCCTGAAAAACAACGAGAAGAAATAATTCATATTAAATTAACGTTTTCTGCATGGAAGACTATAAATCTTTTAAAACTCAGAGACACAAAGTGCTGCACGATCTTGGGTACAGCATGCAGGGATTCATGAGCCTGGATCCAAGAGGCATGGGAATTTCTATGTCTTAATCAGACCCCTATAGATTTCAAACGGAGAAATGTAAGATTTTATGGCATGGCTGTTCCTATTTAAATCACAGCCATGCCTGTACACCCCTTATAATACAGCAAGGTTACATGTGAAAACATAATGGAATCTAGACAAAAGGAAAGCGATATGAGGAATGTCGCCCAGCGGAGCTGCACACTGCTTAGCCCGACACACTGGGCAGAAACATCTGCTCGCAGCCAGATAAACCCGGCGGAAAAGCTGCCAGATTAGCGGGCGCCTGCCCGCCGCGAGCGGAGAGATGGTGCAGAGAGATGCACGACCACCATCCGCAGCTCTGCTGTCGGACACAAGCCCTCGCCTCCCAGGTTACTGCTGCCTACCTGCTAATCTGCGCGAGGTGGCTTAATGACATGTGAAAACACGCGGATAACGGATGTTAACCACAGATACCTGGAACGACAATTAAGCATCACAAAGAGAGACAAACCAACAAAGACAGGCCGCTCCTGAACACCAGTACACAGCGGTGGAAAGCTCAGGTCCAGAAAGTACAAATCCAGACCAAGGTTTTGTTTCAACCAACCGGTTCACTACTCTGTGACTGTGATTCTTTATACTCAACTAGTTGGTTGAAACAAACAGGTTTACATTCATCCTCTCAGATGCAATGTATGAGCAAGGCAATCCATCCTTTGTCTAATGGCTAGTCCTACACTAGGTCATGGAGGGGTGGCTGGAACCTATCCCAAGATGCACAGGGCACAAGGCTGGGGTACACCCTGGAAAAGATGTTTAGTTTAATTCTTCACATGCGATTACCTGCTACTGAAGAGTGCTTCGCTTGTTCCTAAGCTTGGTTACTAGCACTCTGATGGCAGAACCTCATCAGGAGGAAGTAACGACTGCAGACTGGAGTTTTTAATGAGGGTGAAGCAGCAGGGGTGAGATAATGAGGGAGGGGAAGGAGGAGAGGAAAGAGGAGGCGGATACAAAGACTGCAGTGAGGTGTGTTCTTGATCCTAGCAGAAAGTTCTGGTTAAAAATCTATGGTTAGAGTGTCAAATGCAGTGTCCTCTTCTCTCTGCAGATTTCCCGGGATCCTGGCCAACTTCTGTCAGTGTGTGTGTGTGTGTGTGTGTGTGGGGGGGGGGGTATTGGTCCTAAGCAGACCATCTTTTTGCAGGATGACTCAGACACCCCCCTTTTCCTTTTTTCCCCCCAATGCTTATTTGTTTCTGTAGCAGACACATTGTTTTCTCACCATCTCGTCATTGACGCTCTTTAATGAGGCACCTGCATGAAAGCAGCAACAGATTCGAGGGAAAAGGAGCAGTCAGGATGCCATCTGAGGGCCAACAGCTTTTACCCCAAGAAAGCTGCTCCTCATGGTCACAAGATCCATCCCCGATCCACTGTGCTTCACAGGCCGAGAAGGTAGGCAAAGCTATAACCACTGGGACGGCCACTCAGGTAAAGGATGAGCCAGACAGCGGAGATAAGCAGGCGGAAAAAAAAGCCGACTCGCCAAACAAAAGCCGACTTGCTAATCCGAGAGAGAGATTTCCAAGAGACCTTCCTATTTTCAGGATAGTAAAAAAATCTGGATGAGAGATCCGGCTCCCAATAAGACAGATGCGATGGACTAAATGTCTTCTGATGGCTGGGATGAAAAATCCAGGCGGATCCTGCCGTTAGCTATCGTTTAATCAGCAGACAGTTTCCTAACGAATGCCTGACGACCGATATGTTTGCTAAGCAGAAGGACTAACGGGGAGGGTATATATTAAATTAAACAGGCAGATTATGCAAGCAAACAATGAAAGCTTTGGGCTTATTAAAATATGCTTCTTATCGAATCCTGGCCATTAACTAACGATAAGAAAAATTACCTTTTCCTCTTATCAGACAGCATCACAAAAAGACTGATCCTCATGCAAAGTCCAATTATCTCACCTTCCTTGTTTTGGGGTTTTGTGGTCTTTTCTCATTAAAAGGCCTATTAAGGAACTGTCCTTCTTCCCTTGTGTTGAGATCAAAGCCTCAGGCCACGTCAAGCTCGCTGATAACAGGAGTTTCCGTTTGGCGCTCTCAGAAGGTGAAGCGTTGGCACGGGGCGGCAGCACAGCCCACGAGTCGCAGCGAGCGCAGGAGCATATCAAGAGCAGCGCGGGAGACGCCACGCTCAGCAAATGCATGCTAACAATCTCCTGCAGTCTCGTGATTTTTCATACAAACCTAAATACTCGGCGGGAAAGAACTTCTACTCATTAAGTGAAACTACGCCAGAGGTTTGAGGCTGCGACGCATCTACTTGAGGACGTCTTGTTCATATTGAAAATTTGAAATTCAATAAATTGCACTAAGCATTTTAACCAGGGGCTTCTCTTGCAACTAATAAACATTCATGCCCTGTAGACAAACAACTGACTGCATTAAAAATTCATGCACTTTCACCACCAGCAGGTTGTGTAACTTTCTTGCAGTAAATTGATAGCTGGCTTTCTTTTTTGTAAGTTTAGCTCTGTTGGTTATTTTGAGTATTTATCGAAAATTCAAAGAAGGGAGGACTAATCACAGGGATTTTCCCAAAACCCACAAGTACGGGTGACTAGGTCGGGCACTTTCTATCTGAATAAATAAGGGATGCCGTCCCCCAGGTTCCCAGTGATCAAATTTGTTTAGTTTGAATTGCATTTTGGTGCGGATATAAGAACATGGGACAAATCACATCCTGCATTGCTTCGTATTGGGACACTGCAGTTTATTTTTCAACAAATATCTGGTAATAACTCAGTTACTAATGAAGTACAAATTATGAACAAGTCATGCATAAATATGATTGCTGAGATAAAAGATCCGTCACAATTCATCAATGATGAACAAACATGACATCAGTATTTAAAATTGTGTCATTCTTGACTTTTCCTTCAGTGGTTCATGCACAAAGGTTTACAGAATAATATACAACAACAAATATGGTAACTGCTTGAAATAATACATGCATCACAATTCATTAATGAATAATAAATGAATTAACATGAGTTCAGTATGTAACTAAGACTTCGTTTGTGGTTAATTAATGTATAAGTAATAGTATAATATTGCATCAGTGCACCATCAAGTTAAGTGTTACTGCCATGACTAAGCAGGACACATGGTACATTTCTGTACTATTAGCCTATTGGTGCATTCAGGAGCTGGGCAGACCTCCCCCCCCCGCCACACGCTCAAGTATCTGATGCAAAAACGGTTCAGAGATTTTCTGGAGGAATTTAATTGTCACAGCAGCACTAGCCAGTCAGAAGCCGAGAAAGGCAGTGGAAATAATTAACATGGCTGCTCGTTTGATGGCCGTTTGATGGTCATTGTTCTCTGACACTCCCTTGCGCCGCACGACGGGCCATTCCCCCCCATACCCAACAATTTAATAGCTTCATTGCCTTCATCTTTTCTATGAAAAATGAATGACAACTAGAATAATATAAACATCCCTCATGGTCTAAACGGAATATAAATTCAATTTAATGTCATGGCAAAGAGCGCTTTTGTGCTGTGGGCAGGGAAGATGCCAGAGCTGGGTTCCGTGTGCAGGAAGGATGACCCTGCATTTCCACGCACTGATTCAGATGGAATATTAAAGTTAATGGAGGCCACAGACACACAGTCTTATCTGCTAAAACAGATACTCCTACTTGCTTATTTGTTCATTTATGTGCTAATTTTTTTTTTTTTTCGCAATTTTAAAGGAAATGTCCTCTTGGTTTTTTGCCAGAATGGGAAGCCACCTGTTAAACTCAACTGGTTTCTCTACATCGCCGCTCTGCTGGACCGGAGCCTTTCACATGGTGCCAGAGTCTTGGGTGCTGCTGGTGCCATGTCTATGAACCAATGGAAACGAGGACCAGTGCTTGAAGTGGGCCAGTACTCACCATTATGAACCATTACTCCTTTGTTATTTTTCTCCAGAGCACTGGGAACATTTCTTGCATACTGGCATGTCTCAGGGTAACCGGCAATGAATAACAAGGCGAGTACCAGTCCCCACACTTCAAGCACTAATGGTGACTGGTTTTCGAGTTCCATTTACTACTGAGATTGTGAGCCCAAATGTCTTGACTCGAACTGTTTCTCCCCAAAACATACAACCTTAATTTGTGGAGATAAGAGTCCAGGCTACCTATCTACTCTCAGGTCGCTATGCGGGAGAGAGCTCAAAAAGACCGCTGAGGCACTCGAGAGCAGAGGAGCATTGGGAACAAACACAGATGTGTGTGAAAGAACAAACCCAAACACAACAGGAAGCTGTAATCAGCCTGTGTTCCACACAGGACACTCATCGGTCAGCAGTGTTTGGGTGCAGTGCCAGGCTGGACAAACAGCAACAGATGCCAGGCTTTCCAAAGTAAACCCGATCTCCATAAACATACCGATTCGAGTGACTGGATGATGATTAAACCTTGAATGGAAATCTGTCTTGACATGACATCCTGGCACATGAGAGATATCCCTTGCATAATGAGCGCTGCAAAACAAATCATCCTTCATAGGGGTTATCAACTTGTATAGCGGCGAGGTTTTCTGGAGGAAAAAAAAAAAAAAAAAAAAAAAAACCTTCTAAAAATTAATGTCACCAGCTGTACCTTTTAGAAAATTCACTGTTAAAATCACCAACACATTAAGATGTTTTAGTGATAATGCTTCTGGCTGATGATATTTATGACTGTTCTTCAGAGGTCTTTCCTAGAGGCAACTTTCTTCCATCAGATAGATGCAGGACTATTTCATTTTATCAGACAGGGCTTTCATCCAATCAAAGACTATGCAGGCAGTTACATAAGTTTAGGTGAGGAGTTTGACTTTACGAAGGAGGATAGATGCAGTGTTTCGTGACCCTGTGCTCAGGGACCCCCAGATGGTCCACATTTTCGCTCCCTCCCAGTTCCCTGCCAGACTGTCCGCGTTTTTCTTTCTGGGAGCTGGAAGGGAGTGAAAACGAGGACAGAGTTCATAGACACTGGATTAGTGTAAGCACCTGTAGCAAGTTCTGTTTTGTTTCTGATACAATCCCTGAACACCATTACACAGAAGTGAAAAGTCCATGTCCAGAGAGTAAAAGTCCAGACCAAGATTTTGTTTCAACCAACCACTCTGTGACTGATTTTTTTCTCAAACAGTTGGTTGAAACTAAATCTTGGTCTGGATTTTTACTTTCTGGACCTGAACTACCTACCTCTGCCAGCACACGTTCCTGCTCAACTCCTGCCCTTCTCCGTTTAAACTCTGTCCTCCATACCTTTGGTACGGCCTCAGAACCCTGGAGCTTCTGCTTTGCCCATTATCTATAACTCCAGCCATTTCTCCGTATCTAAGGCTCAGTGAAGGTAAACACTGTATCACTGTGCATCTTGTAGTTTCTGACAGGCTGTTTGACAGAAGCTGTCAAAACTGCAATGATTATTTTCATATTTGGCAGTAAATTGAGTGCATCCCCCAATAAATGTGACTAGTCTACACAGAAAGTGTTCACTTTATAATCTTGTTACTTTGATCAAATGCGCACATTAAAACAGACCATGATTCTCCAAGACAGATGCTGTATATAATGTATTGTATCACTAACAAAACTATTGTTCTCAGGCAAATACCTCCCCCATTGTTCAGCTAATAAAAGTCTTACGGTACTACAAGGCCTTACCTGAGACGTTTTAAAAGCATTACAGAAACATTAATTCAGTTGTGAGTTATGAAGTGACATTAATCCTTATAGACTCACAATTCCGTACGTTTGACAGTGATCAGATTAACGACGGGCATCCCACTGAAGGTTATCATGACGGCGGGGGCCACGTGACTCTTCCAGAGTCCCCATGGCTGCGTGTAATCCTTCTCTCGAGGAGGACCACTGTGCTCCGATCGAGCGAGTAATGGACGGTTAATTGGGAACAGCAGCTGAAAGAGCCAGGCGGGTAATCGACTCATGTGCAATGTCCCCTTCAGGCTGGGTAGCATCATGCAGATATGGGGGGGGGGGGGGGGCTCGCTATAAAATGT